>WSTH01001269.1:0-13651 GCA_019616345.1 Ceratobasidium sp. 395
CTACGAAAGGCCGGATTAGGCGTAGAGTGTTGTAACGCTGGTTGTAGGGGCTGTTGTTCCACGGAGGGAGTGTGATTGGTTTTATGAGCCATTGTGGTTAAGATTAAGTGATGTTTGTCCAGGGTTTGTGCCAAAGACGCGTTATGAATATGACGTCACGAGGACACAAAGTAGCCTGGAAGGCTCCCAAAATTACAATATGTAATCTCAAGTCCCACCAGCGCGTAACCGGGATTGCTAACTCATATATATATATATATATATATGTGCTAGTTTGTCCGGGGGCGAATGTTTGTTTAGAGAACGCACCAACTTAGGCCTAGGGGTGTAAGACGTCCAGTTTTGAGATCCCAAAGCGGGTGAGCAGATGCAATACAAGGCTGGGTACTATATATACAGGGCGATGGTGTCCATGATCTGGTTGACAAACGTTGAAAGGTGCGACATGTGAGATGATAACAGTATGTGACAGACAACAGCCTATGAGAAAAACCAACGGGAAATGATTGTCTATAAGATTCAGCCCTAAAATACCTCGAAAATGCAGAGCAAGGAAAACAAAACAGGTCAAGGCGACTTTGATCTGTCCCATCTCAACGGCGAAGGAGTTTCTGGGGTAGACGACTGTCGACGAGATTTTACCAACACACGAGATCTTGATGCAGTTGACCCACTTCGTAACAAACTTGTATTACGGTCTGGGAACACTGCCTCCGCGGGGGCTTCACTGTTGGCATTCAACTCTTCGCCCTCACTTCAGTTGTCGAGCACGGATGCGAAATCACCAAAAATGACACACCAAAAATGAGTGATGATACACCACAGGCACCCCTCCCCTCCTTCACTAATCCACTCACCAAACTTTGATAACAGTTTCTCTATCCGTTGCCGCAATCTCGCGCTTCGCTTTCTCCACCTCATGGAGCTGGCGGCGATCTAGTAGTCCAGGCGGGATAGAAACGCACTTGCGCCAGATTGCGAGTGAATTAAGAGACGAAGATAGAAGGAAGACGATAACTAGGACAGAAGTCGCAGGATCTGTTTGTATTATCGCTTTTTGGAGGACGGGTTCGAGCGTTTTCTGGGCGTCTTTGAGCGTAATCCTATACCATAAACAGTGGTGAATATGGATCACAAACGGGAAGCAACCCAATAGCATACCAGTCAAAGGCCAATTCATTCGGGTAGCCCGGTGGGCGGTAGTCTATGTTGCACATAACGGCACCTCTCGTTCGGCCTTGAACGAATTGTTCTAGCTGTAGAAAATAGTCAACATCTTTTTACTTCAACATCTCTTCACGACTAGTACTAACCCCAAACATAATCAACCTATCTTTCATGCCCTCGATTTTGCTAACGGCCTCTCCCACTCTCGGATCCCGGTTCAGCGGCAGCCCCCAAATAATTCGTTCCTCAGCAGGCCGGTGCGTACCCACGAGCGCGCGCTGGGCCGAGACAAGGGCGCTCCCGTTACTTTGGATAACACGGGGCGTCGGTGGAGAAGATACTGGGGCTTTACTTTTAGTTAGTTTACGAGTCAATTTGGTAGGGGCGCCAGCGACAGGAGAGCTATCGTTTAGGTTTGCATCTACATTAGAAGAGTAGTCTCCTACACCATACTTCGGCATGGTTCCGCTATTATGGGAAGCAGGAAGTAGAGCATATGCAGTAAGCGGGGGTCGAGTATGAGTCGGGGGTGTACTGGGGTGGTACTGAGTCTGAGGAGGTGCTGAGTAATGGGCTCGAGAAGCGGCGGACTCATCTGCAACGGGTGGCCGAGGCGGAGGAGGGGCCTGTGTTTGAGGTGGAGGCCGAGTCTCCGTGTGAGCGCTATAAGAACCTATCCATCCCCCAGCTCCGGACGTCGAAACGCCAGTTCTCCACGCAGCAATAGCTGCACTCTGAGGGGCAGTTGTAGGCGAGACAGGTGCAGAAGCCGCAATAGGTCGTGAAGCTGATAGAGCCAAGGAAGCGGCTGCAGGTAGAGAGGCAGGTGCGGCAGGAGGACGAGGTAGTGCTCTCGACACACTTCGTGCGTGGGTGCTGGAAGAAACCTGAGAGCCCGCGCCTATGTTTGGGACGGATACTGTAGACGCTGGGGCGGAGACAGCAGGAACAGTTGGCTGAAGGTGTCTATACGGTGGCCCCTGAGGAACCTGTAAGAGGCTGGACGCGGGGGCCGAACTCGAGATCTGCGATGGAGGCGCTCCGACACTGGACGGGGCAACAGTGGACGGGGCAGGAGGTGCACGAGAGGGCGCCACAGAGCTCGACAATGTTGACTGTGTTCCTGCAGGTCGAACAGGCGAGGTCGGCTGTAACGAATGTTTTTTGATTGGTCGAAGCGGGGAGGTTGGAGGAAGCGATATAGGTGCTTGGGTAGATTTTGGAGGGGAGCTGGTGGACGCAGGCGCCGAGTGAGGGACCAATGGTGCAATATTTGTAGCAGGCACGTCTTCTACAGTTGGCCGAGGACTTGCAGCAATTGTCGGGAGGGATTGTGCTAGCATCATTGTTTGAGAATGCGACCGCGAGCGGGTGTGAACAGTCGAGTCTGGTACATCGAGTGATCGATACGACGAAGGTGGAGGTGCAGGCTGGCTAATACGCCGTTCACGAGAAGCCGCAGACGAAGGGGCAGGTGTGAGAGGACTCCAGTTTGAAGGAACAATATCGCCTGGCCGAACTACGCCATCAAAGCTGCGCTTTGGCGGGGAAGTTGAGGTAGAAGTAATACTTGTGTCTACTTTTGGCGGTGACTCAGGTTTAGAGCTCGAGGGGTTGGAAGAGACCGTCGAGGAAGCCGTTGTAGGATCCAAGCTTGGGGGAGCTTTCCGCTTGACATGATGTGTAGCACTTGTAGGGAAAGAAACCGACGATTTTTGAGGAGAGGATAAGCCAGAAGACGCCTGAGAACCGGCATTAGAAGATGCAACAGGCCAACCTGCAACGCTAGATCCACCAGCACTGCTGCCCCATCTGCTACCGGGGTCGCTAGCACTGAGCAGTGAGAGAGCCTGTGTGGTCGGGTATCGCCTACTCCGATCTCCAATCTCCCAGTCTTCGATGCCTAAGATCTTTTCATCGGCACGTAGGTCGACGCCTCCGATCTTTGGAACCGGTGCTATAAGACGTGAAGTAAACGATAATACAAGGTCAATAATACGTGTTTGATGAATACGTCAGACTTACGGTATGCAAGTTCCTGAAGTGTCTGCCTTCGAGGTTTGCGTATTGGCATGTTTATTAGGGTCGGCTCGAAAGTTCAAGCTAAGTGATTGTGGCAGATACTAAATGTCTTAAATGGTTATCTTAAGGGTTGTATTCCTACTAAAAAAGCCGATCCAATATAAGAAATATTACAAACACTGTTGGACTCGTTTAAATACGGAGACACAGCAAGCGAACACACCTTGAATCGGGCTGTTATTGTACAAATATAAATCCTGGTTCAGTTCTTCTGATGAATAACTAGATGCCGATTCGTTTGAAAGTTGGAAAGTGTGCCAGGAGCCGAAAACGCGTAAAATTACGAAGTGGGACCGAGTTTGAGATATCGTAAAGAGGAAAGAGTCTGTGGTTCGGATAATTAAGCGTAAGCCAAGGGAAGTACAGTATGACGGTGAGGCAGATATCTAGCCAAACAGATGGTGGCCCGCCAGGCGCCAACTGTCAATCACGCACGGTCATGTGACATCTTGGTGAAGCGTGTCATCAAGCCACAGCTAGCACAAACATAACCCGACACTATAACCGAATCAAGTAGCTCACCGGCGCGAGGCACTCAACGCCTATCCTGTATCCTACTCCGAAGTAGACCACTCAGGTTATATAGTCTCATACCGCCAGATACACTCTGAGTGTAGATCTGTGAAATACTATACTACTATTTCCAAAACCATCAAGCTAAATATAAAAACGTAGGGAGGAATAGATGAGTACACAGAGCAAACAATACTGCTGCCGCTCTGTGAGCATGCGCAGCACATTTCTTCAGTGTAGCTCCTCCTTATCCGAATGCTGCGTCGGTCCTGGCCAGTTCCATATTTAGCTCAGAAATTGATCCGTTGCAGGATTATGATCGATCTTGATCAACCACCGCGCCGCATTTCAAATATTCTGCACGCCACCATCCACTCCAATCCACCCTCTCGCCTCATTTTACGCTATAGGAAGTATGCTCCTTGGATCGATATGCTTTTACGACAAGGTTTATCTAACCTAGCTAATTTAAACGTCCGAGTTTCTTGGATCTCTACTGAACGCAGCCGTATAATTTTCGACGGGCCACCCTAAAAGTTTCCGCGGGTGTTTCAGAGCTGTGCACCAAAGTTCATGATAAAGTCACCCTCCTTTGCTTACTTACAATGGATCTCTTCGTTGGCTATACAAATTACCCCTTGGACTCGCGCGGTTGCCGAACGGCCGCTCAATAAACAGCATGATAGAACTTAGCAGCTTCTTAAGTCGCCCAGCCAAGTATGTTCACAGAGATTCCCAAAAAGGACATTTATACTGCGCAATCGCTCAAATTGATGGTTCTCACTAGGCGGCTAACGTACGGGCACCAACCGGCACAACACGTTTCTTCTCGCCTCTTCTGTCCGCAGTCTTTCAACTTCAGGTCTTAACAACGAATCTTGCTTGATTCGGCAGCTTTGATTCTTACTGCATAGCCTATGGTGCTATTATTGGATCTCCGCCTGCGGTTAGAGTTCGCTGTGTGAAATCTTGGAGAACTTGCGGTACCTGGCCGGGCTCTACGCACACAATCGTTCGCGCGATTGCCATTTTTGAATCTAGAATGCGCGGCAAACGAACGGTGCTTACGACCTAGCGCTATGTACTAGGTTGTTCTCGAGTGTCAGTTGGCTCAATCTTTGTTCGAAGCCTTCTCTCTTCGCATATATAAGAACAAGTGTCTGCCTTCCAGTCTCGATATCAACTACCCATTCGACAAACTCTTCATTTCATTCTTTCAAGAACTCGTTTCTCCTCTATTAGTTATGTTTATTCCCCGAGTTTCGGCGCTCGTCGCGCTGGCCCTCTCTTTTGGACTGGGACTTGCGCAAACCACTACCACCACAACGTCGGCTACGGCACCTGCTAGTACCGTCACCCAGGCTCTCAGCCAGATGACGCTCAGCAGCGACTTTGTGATCACTAATGTACCAGCTACCCGCACCTACAACTGGGTGGTCGCTACTGCAACTGGCGCTCCCGACGGCTACATTCGACCCATGCTCGTCGTCAACGGTGAGAAACCTCCCACTATTTGTACCAGCTGGGACTCACTTCCAGAATAGGCCAATATCCTGGACCAATGATTGAAGCAAACGAAGGCGATACAATCGTCGTGAACGTTCAGAACGACATGAGTCTTGGCACGACTATTCACTGGCACGGCATGTATCAGAAAGGTACGCCATGGATGGACGGACCGGCCGGGATCACGCAATGCCCCATCCCGGCTGGATCGAGCTTCACATACGAGTTTACGGTTACTGAGCAATACGGCACTTATTGGTGGCAGTAAGTTGGAACAACGTCCATTTTAACCCTGCAGATCTGATACGGACACACCTGATCGCAGTGCACACGCATCTACTCAACTCGCTGACGGTATACACGGAGTGAGAAGCTTTGGTCTACACAATTATTTATTCACTAACGCACTTACATAGCCATTGATCATTCACTCCCCAGATGACCCGTTGAAACGAGGAGTAGATTTCGATGAAGAGCAAGTGCTAATGATTGCCGACTGGTACCATGATACTTCGGCGGTTATTACTGAAGCGCTTCTCTCACCCAGTGGCTATCAAGGCGTAAGTAGCCAGTAGCCTCTCACGTGTGGCTGTATGCGTTGTCCTAATAACGCTACCTTGGCAGAGTATTGCCGCACCATCCCCCAACTCTGCCCTCATCAACGGTCGCGGAACCTGGGACTGCGAGACCTATGGTAATAGCAGTACATGCTTTACCCAAACTCCAAACGAGATCCAGGTAGTACCAAACAAGAAGTACAGGTTCAGACTCATCAACAGCGCCGCCCATGGTACGACTCTTCTCACTTTACGCGTTCAGTTTACCAAGCTCATATCCTCGTTTCAGCTATGTTCTGGTACTCTATCGACAGCCACACGCTGAACGTCACCGAAGCAGACGACACACCCATCTTCAGCCAAGCCAACAGTGCTCTACACCGTCTCAAGTTCCACGACGGCCAACGCTACTCCGTCATCATCGATACTTCCACCGGCTCCGTGGGCGACGCGTACTGGATGCGAGCAGAAATGAACACGGCATGCTTGACCGTTCTCCCGACCGATTTCGCAAACACGACATATGCGATCATGCGCTACGTTGACGAAATCGGTTCGACTACGGCGACTACGACCGATCCTACGAGCTCCAACTGGAATGATGTGCTCGGTACCGAGTGCCGTGATCTTGATACGGCGTCGCTTGTGCCGATTGTTGCTCAGGATGCGCCGACGACTGTTGTTCAGCGTGGGTTGATTGATACTGCGTTCACTGTTGCTTTCGTGAATGGCACCCTTGACGCTGGATTTGCTGTTAACGGGACGTCCTTTACGGATTATGTGTACCAGCCTATTCTGTACCGGGTGAACCAAGGTCAGGCCGTGAACAGCTCGAACGTGATGTCGGTCACGTACACTGAGTCTGGAGCTGTGGACCTCATTATCAACAATCTCGATACTGGCATTGATCACCCCTATCATCGTGAGTCGGTTCAAGGTTGGTATCGAGCTTAAGCTAACAATGCTGTATAGTACATGGAATGTCGTTCTGGATCGTTGGAGAGGGCTCTGGCATGCTCACGCTTGCGCAGGCAGAGACTCTGACTTACAACACTACCAACCCAATCCGCCGTGATACGCACGTTATTCCTGCTAATACCTGGGCGGTGCTTCGCTTCGAGTCTACGAATCCAGGCGTTTGGTGTAAGTTTGTTGTTGAATTTCTCACAATTGTTTCGGCTAAACTCTTGCTTTGCAGTCATGCACTGTCATATCGATTGGCATTTGGCTGAGGGCTTTGCTGCAGTAATCGTTGTCCAGCCTGATGCGGTCGCACAAATGACTATTCCTTCTACCGCTAGTGACGTGAGTTACATACGCATACACTCAACTATAATTTAGCTAATCTCCAGTTATTAGATGTGTAACGACATCCCTGCTGGCCTTACCTCGGATTCTACCTCTCTCGGTCGTCGTTCGCTGCTGAGCGCAAACGAATTTAAGCGCGGATTTGGAGTGCACGCGTAGGGCACGAACGCGGTTGAGAACTAGTACTTCGGGTACAACGTAGCAGTGCATTGGTCAACCCATCGGACTCGGGTTTTTCATTCCTTTGTTTCAGCTCGCTTGGACTTTCGTTTCTTTTCTATTCTGTCGTTCGAACTCCAGTTGCTCGCAATAAAGATTTCCGCTTTGGCGCATTTTGATGGTTTCTAGAGTAAACCGGTCTAATCTATTGGATTGACGAGTTTCTTCAAGCATGCTCGTTTTAGTTGTTTTACCAACGCTGTTGCATTTGGGCCGGCCAACCCTGGCTGAAAAATGGTTGCCACCGAGGACAACCAAAAAATAGACAAGAAGAAGTGTAAAAAATGTGTGCATTCTAAGACTGTGAGTTACTATATGCCGATCCTAGCAAGCATATCATGTAGTGGCGGCCCGTGCGCATGACGCATCAAGCGCGCCGAACGCGTCCCTGATGGATCGAATCTTGTACTGGATTGTTTGGACCAACAACAAATGCTCTCGTGCTCCGCCACCACCTCACATCAGCACTTGACTCTGAAGGGTTCTACCATCTAGGAAGTACGATAATAGAGAGGTAACCTAACTATTTCCGATTCATATACCTTGTTCATCACTTAGCTGCTTAGAGCAAAAGTAACCTACTATCACATCCCGAATGTCGTCTGACGCAGAGACGACGCCTAAAGCACCCCGCCGTGGTACCAGAGAGCGGAAAGTAGTCAAACCGTTTGTATCTCGTGCGTTCTCTCTTCGTCTCTACCGGTTCATATGCTAACCTACTAGCAGAATCCAAGCCGACTCGCAAACGAAAGCGCTCTGGGGACGATCGTAGCAGCGACACCGAAGGGACAACCGGCGGCAGATCATCGGGCAAGGAGACCGAAGGGTCTTCGGACGAGGAACAACCTGAGCCAAAGGAGCCCCAAGAAGAGAGCGGTCAGAGCGATGAGGAAGAGGGCGAAGAGTACAAAGCCCCACGAGCGTCTCAAGCTCGGACTGGAACTTCCACTCGGGGGCGGGGTCGGGGCAAGGCTACCTCGGGTACCTCCAGGGCAGCCAACAAGAAGCCCGCCGCTGCGAAACCGCGTGCAACCAAGGTAAGAGCAAAAGGAGAGGGTGGAGCGCAGGCAGCTGGAGACATTGCGATCGCCAAGGACAACGCCTTGTTTAGTGAGTATCGCTTAAACGGCCGGTCTGTCATAAAATGCTAATCAATATTGTTAAGATGCCTTGTTGAACCCCTCTGCGGCACTACAGTCGATCGTGGACGACTATTTCGAGTCTTACAGCCAATCTCCCGCCGCCGCACTCGCCGATCTCGCCAACTGCATACTTCGTGCATGCGGCTGCAACGCTTCGTTGGATTCAGACGAGGTCCTCGATAGCGACAACGTCGTCGACAAACTTGACGATCTCATCGAAGCGGCCAAGAAGGTACGTCGTCAACTAATGGCCTTGGGTGCAGTGACTTGAAGTCGTATATTTTTTCTCAGGAGACTTCCCCTACATACCCACTTGCCTCTAAACACCCGACGTACAAAAAATTCCGCAAATCACTCTCCGAGCTGCTACATCGCCTTATCCAAACCGCTGCCGATCTCCCTCAACCGTCTCCTCTGTATCCCTCATCAGATGACACCGGGCTTCTGCCAGTTCTTCAACCATGGATAGTGTGCATGTCGACATCGCTGGTCCGAAGCTTCCGCCACACTGGAACAGTTGTTGCCCTCGAGATGGAATCTGCTCTCTGCGAAGTTGCGCGAGACGTCGAAAAAGAGGGTGAAGTTCTCGGGCGGCAGCGCGAGGCGGAGCGTAAGCGTCGTGCTGGTGCTCCTGCCAAGAGCAAAGGAAAGACTCCGCGAGAGAAGGAGCTGGATAACAAGGCTGAGGATGTGAAAACAAGAAAAGGTGTTTTGAACGAGTACCTGAAGGAGTTTTTCGATGAGTGAGTTTCTTGCGGTATGACGAAACTTCAGGCACTGACGTTTTGGGGTAGTGTGTTTGTTCATCGTTACCGAGATGCCGACCCCGGGATCAGAGCAGATTGTGTCCGAGAGTTGGGCAAGTGGATGAAGATCCATCCTACGTACTTTTTGAGTGGCCAATACCTTCGTTATGTTGGTTCACTGCTGTCCGATCTGGTGAGTACCATGAACCCCCTGTCCTGCCACCTAAAACTTATCATCCCATAGAGTACCTCCGTCCGTTTGGAAGCAATCAAAGCACTCTCAGCACAATACACCTCTTCCGACAACAGCACCGTCCTGGCTCTAACCAACTTTACCGAACGATTCAAGCCTCGCCTTTTACAAATGGCCGCACAAGACTCGGACGTCGGCGTTCGAGTCGCCGTCGCTCGCGTACTGACCGATATCGACACCCAAGGCTTGCTTGAAGAGGACGAACAAGCTCCTCTATGCTTGCTCATCTTTGACGTCGAGGCGCGCGTCCGTCGGGCGGTGGCTGGATTCGTACGAGGAGTCTGGGAGGCGGCTGTTGAGGAGAAGCTAGTGAGCAAGGGCAGTAAAGGAAAGGAAAAGGAGAAAGACAAGCAGCGGGCTGGCGTAAAGTGTTTCTTGTCGCTCCTTGTCGGATGGATCAAGCTTGCGGACGCTTCGAGTTCTAATGGAGGACCGGACGCAAACGAAGATGCCGAAAACTCGCAACCGCAGGCTCAACCTACCTCTGGAATGGTTCTCTCTTTGCTGCTTAGCTCTCCTGAGACTAAATCGCGCATTACGCTCGCTATATCTGCGCTTTGGGACGAACTCGTTGCGTTGCGCGATTGGAACATACTCTTGGAACATGTATTACTTGATCACTCGGGCGGGGGAGAGGCTAGCGTCATGACTAGCCCTTCAAAACGACGAGCGACGAAGAATACGAATCAGGAAGGTGATCCCGCATGGCGCTTGAGCGAAGCGGAGGAGAGCGTTGCGATGGAGGTGCTGATTGCTGTACTGGGATGCGTTAAAGAGGAGGCTGCGTTGGCTAAAAAGGTGCGTCTATCGACAACGTCAAGCAAGTATTTCACTAAATATGATGAATACGCAGGGCGAGGACGAGTCTGTGACTATGGATATTACACGTGCGCTCATGAAAGCTCTGCCGCGGCTGTTTGCCAAGGTCCAGACGGATGAGAAACGTGTAGGGGATGTATTGGTGTTGCCTCAACTTATGAATTTGGACATGTATGTTGAATTACGCGAAACGCCGGTAAGTACTCCCTCTTGCAGCTAGGTCTAACTTGCTAACGCCATTATTGAATAGGCCTACGAACAGTTATGGAACGACGTAACGAAACAATTCATGTCCCACTCTTCCCCTACAGTCCTCCGGCACGCCGTTGCGACGATTCAACACCTTTCCCAGACGACCAGCCTTGCGAACACCAATGCTACCAAGATCATTGAACTCGAAGACGAGCTCGCCACGTCTGTCCGTGAGCTCCTTGCTGGACGAGAAGAACTTGATATCGTGACCTTTACGGAAGACGAGGTACACTCCTTGAGCGCATTTGTACTAAGGCTGCATACGCTGTATGGTGTGCGCGATATGACGAACTGGATGGAAGAAGACGAGGGTGGCAAGGTTGCGAGGCTTGTGGATGTTTTGGGTGCGTTGACTGAGCGTGGCAGGTTGGGTTACAAGGAGGAAGAGATGGTGAGTACATCCTGTTTCAGGCAATCATTGCAGCGCACTAACGAGCTACGCGCCGGTAGATGATGAACGAATCGTTAAACCTCCTTGTCCTCTACGTTGCATGGAAAGCCAGATTGTTGCAAATAAATCCAGTTCCCGAGGGCGAGAGGGACAATGCGTACGAGGAGCTCAAGGCGGTACGGGACGCGTTGGCCGGGCGGCTCACAGAGTTTGCGGTTGGGACGCAGTCGAACACCGCCGAGGGTGTTAAGCGCAGTGTGAGTAAAGCGATATTCTTACTTTTCAACACTGATGCGAATGTTTCGTTCAGGCTTTCCAATGTTTACTCAACCTATACATCCTGTTTCAACCGTCTCGGTCTGCCGAAGAAGAACAGGCAACGAAGCAACCCATCCCAATGACCATCTCCGACGAACTTCAGCTTCGCTGTGCTGACTTTATCCAAACCGAAATCGAGCGGTACGTCGACCTGCTCGACGAGGAACGCGGCAAAGGCGAAGACGGGTCCGGCAGTGACGGCACAAGCTCGTCCGAACTAAGCGACGAAGAGGGGGTCAAGACGAAAAAGGCCAAGAAGACGAAGAAAGACCCTAGGAAGAGCGAACGTGCTGAGTCTGAAGGTACCGTTTTTTTCTCCTCTCCACGCGGCCACAAAGGGATGGATAATTAATTTTCTCTCTCTAACCCCATTGCCATGCTCAGATTCTCAGGCACTACCCCAGGCACGTCTCGAGCGCGAATATGCGTTTCATCTGGTGATCAGCGCGTTCCTTCGCGCGATTCGTACCGGCGCGATTCATATTGAGCATTCGGCCGTGTTGCTGGGGCACTATGGACGTGTATCGTCTGTGTACGATCAGTGTACCAAAGTCATCATTGAGGTGTTGCGTGAAGAGGGCATGTATGGAGGGAATGCAGAGGTAGTTGGACGTGTGTTGGTTGCTGCGCTGCAAGAGGTAAGCTTTCCGGACCATAACTGTTCCGCTCTCTAATATTTTGCTCTCAGTCTTTCAGCCTGTACATCGACAATATCACAAAGTCGGACGCCAACACTATCGCCCTTTCCAAAGCCCTTCAGTCTGCGCTTGTCATTCGCGGTGCACAACTTTTAATCCTCCGCCGACTAGATACAGCTCAAGTTGCTTCGGTGCACACGACTTGTATATCGTGGATCGTGAAGAAGATTTCAGCGTTCGAGGCGATGGGAAACAAGAGCGCGCGAAATCGAGCGGTAGCGTTTTTCAAAAGTCTAGTTTGGCTTTTGGGGACCGTGGAGAGCGCTGACGCTATTCGAATGTGAGTAGGCCCTGGTAGAGTTTTCGGCAGTTGCTAAGTTGGTTGGTGCTTTCAGCAAGAATCACTTGGATGTGTCGCTTCAAGATGCCAAGGTGGAGACCCCTGCGTCGTCCAAAACATGGGAACCGTTGAGAGCGTACGACAAGCGGCTGATTACCGCTATGGCCAAGGACAAAGGCACGTTCAACTTATGCTTTGTATGCGCACCCCTTGCTGACCTTTCTCACTAGCTCTCGCCGCCCGAATCAAAACGGGGACAAAGAAAAAGTCTGGAGCCGCTACGACCGATGACGAACGAGAGCCAGACGAAGCGCGGGCTACGGATGACGAACGAGAGGCGAGGGCAGGAGGAGATGATGAGCAGGAGCAACCGCCGCCGCCACCTGCGCCGAAACCAAGAGCGCGACCCCGCCCAAAGCCCAAGAAACCGACTACGGAAGACGAAGGCGGAGACCAGGAGGACGTCGAGATTCCTGATGCCGGTGCCAAGGAGGCACCAGCAGAAGAAGAAGAGCCAGAAGAGATGGTCTCCCGGACTCCGACGCCCACGCCCCCCGAGTCCAAGGCGCCCAAGGGGAAGAAGACTCGAGCTGCTGCTGCTACGCCCAAGGCCGGGCCCAGCACCCGAAAGCGACGACGCGGCGCTCAGGAAGAAGAAGAGGAAGGGGAGAACGAGGCTGAGGCGGAGCCTGAAGCCGAGCCCGAGGGACCCGCGCCAGGCTCGAAGCCGCCGTCTCAGGCAGCGAGCGATACTGGGTTCACCCGGCGACGGAAGCGTGCCAAAGCATAGAGGCTCGCTGGACCTGGTCTTGAACGTATTTTCTTGTTAATCTTGCTCCAATCTTTTTTTCCGGTTTTATGTTTTATTGTTTCAGTGTATTCTCCGGTTTACCAGCAAGCTCGTATGTATAACTAATAAAGTCTGCTTGAGACTTGATGCGAACGAAAAAAAAACTAAGGATGTGAGCGCCAGGCTTACGGGCAAACACAGGAAACATATGCAACGAAAAGGAAACGGAACAGGAAAAACGAGACGGACAAACGGATGGATGGGTGCAGAACGAATCATGCGACAGGACACAGACAACATGCAGAGAGGGATCAGAGAAAAAGTAACGAACGGATTAGTTGACAGATCGAAAAGGGCAGATAAGACACACAGCAAATATGAACAAAATAAGATTACAGATTAAATAAAAGGCAGCAGACAACCGCTCAGTCTTGAGGAAGAGTGAGAGCAGCGAGGATCGCAGCGGGCTGTAAACACAATTCGGATCATTTGGTCAGTACAACAATATCCAACTAGACAAGCAAGGGCGCAAAAAAAAAAAACTAGCACTCACGTCCTCCGGAACGCCTCCTGTGGCTGGAACGCGCACGGCGATCATCCGATCAGCACC
>WSTH01001270.1:0-13650 GCA_019616345.1 Ceratobasidium sp. 395
TCTCGTTCTTTGAGCAGGTGGTCTCGTAGATAATGGATGAGATAGTGGACAGTGGCGGGATCACCAGTGGCGGTAACGGCCGGTAGATCGACCTTGTGGGATCGTTGATTCGAGAACAATAACTCCATGCCACCCCTGCCGAGCGCCGACTCAAACAATGGGCGGCTAATCATAATAAACCTACGATGCGACTTACCCGAATTCGACCTTAATGGTAATCGTGTCGTTCGTCATCGCCCGTGGTGGCAGGTTGTAACCGACATTTGGGTTCGCCACCCAGTGGCCACGTGACTGATCTGAGGTGATCTCGCAACGTCCAAATGGATAAGTGCCAAGAACTCATGACCTGCCGGGCACCTTTCTCACTTTAATTTCGGCTGTCGAGCCTGCCTCTAGCTCGAAAACCGATTTCTTTTGTAACTATATCTGCGCGAATAATGGTTTGAGCAATTGTTCACTTGATCTCGAATGACTGATCCTGGTTAGGTGAGTACGCGTACGGGCTGGGAGTAGCATGCTGCCCCATCCGCGCCTTATCCTTATTTGCTAAACTCTATAGGAGGGTTTTGTGGATCAGTTGCTTCGTGTCACTATCCACAGACAACCAATTGTTCTGTTTTCAGCCTGGCATAATCTGGCTCCTTCGTGCTGAGCGTTGTTGTGCGAGGTCGAGAGCGTCGCGACCACGCGACTACGATGAACTGGAGAACATGGTCGGGGGGAGGAATCCCCCAGAACCGGATGTATACATGCGGACTATATACAGACGGAAATGCACGTGATCTAGCCCCTAACCGGCGGCTCCGCCGCCCAACAAGCGTCAACCCTGTTTGAGACTTGCATCGGTAGCAGGGAGAGCCCACACTTCACCCAATCATGGACTCTGTAGTGTACGAATCAGCGGTGAATCTAGGGGACTGAGTCTTGAGCTCAACGTCGGGACCGTGTGGCACGTAATAACCAGTCATTTTGGCGTTGTATGCCAATGCCTACTAGCCGCTGTCATGATCGAGATGTCACAGCCGCTACTCGTAGCCTCGGAGATGTCAGAGTATATCACCTAATACCTCGTAAACACCGGTGATACCTCGCATAAATGCCGTCGTTTTTGCAAAGCTGGTTCAGCTTGTTTGTAGAGTGAAGGCAAGCCTTCACGTTGAACCGTCTGTTGGCTCTTGAATGACACAATGAGAATCGATAGAGGAGAAAGCACAGAGGGGTACAACGAACCAAGCTGTGAACACCTCCGAGGCCCCACAAGGATTTAGGGAGCAACGGGTTCAGTTCTTCGTCGATAGGTAAAATCAGAATCAATTTGACATGTCTATGTGCTTTTATTCACACAATATTCTTTGTCTATTTTATTTTATCCTATCTTCCCTCGTTTTCCGTGAGACCAGCACGACTGTCATCCACCACCTGGCCTCTCCACCCTTGTTGCGTTTCTCGGAGGCGGTTCGATTTCTCACCACGTTTCACATGCATTATCTTACTACGATACTCTTGCTCCGTGATATGTGCAGCTATACGCGCCAGACACAACCGAAGTCCCGTCATGAGATGGTAGAGTCTAGAGTCCTTGTAGGCCTATACACATCGGCTTATGATTTTACTCGCTAACATACAATCAGAATACTTCTTACGCCAGATATATATGGCCCTGTGAGCGGCACACACTTCTTGTTTCAGCCCGAGCTTCTCACCGGATTAAACAAGCTTGTTTATGAATGAGTGCGCCCGCCACACGCGCCACCCAGTGCTAAGGGTCCGTCTTGATAAGCACACCCTGGGCCAGCTGGAAGCGCCAGACGCGGTGGCGAGTAACATGCACCGACTTGTCTCTCACCACAGCCATGTCCCATTCCGCTCGTTCATCCATATCTGACTTGAGCGTACATACGCTCCCGCTCACTCCCGCTACGCCTCACCGAAGAACACCCTCGCGCACCTATTTTTCACTAGCGGGAGACGAGTTTCTGGGTCGACGGGAAGAGTCGGGGACAGAAGAACCCATTGCACAAGGATTTGACAAGCTAGGGCCTGGTGAAAGTGTGGCGATTGGGTTGAGCATCGCTGGCGTTCTTTTCATTGCAGCCGTTGCTGCAGGTGTGACTCTATTGAAGGTGACTCTATAGGTGAGATAGTATCAGTGATCTAGTGAGTAATAGGAACACATTCTTCTATGCAATGATCTAATATGTTCCCCTATCGACTAGATCTCTAAGGGGATCACAATCATGGGATGAATGGATAAAAAGTGGGGTTGTTCAATCCCCCTGATTGAGTGGGGACTCGGGAGTTCTCTCTGCCACTACCCACGTGGTCTGGACTCGTTGACGGACAGGCTCGAGGTTGTATGATATATTCCACTAAAAATGTCGCGTGGTCTGACTAGACATATGTGTAGTACTCACGCGAGCTCCTTGATGTCGTGAATAAACAACTTCCGAATGACACTTTTATCCCTTGATAAATCTATATTACAAGCTGAGTCAGCGTAGACTAGTCTGTGATTGGAGAAGCGTGATTTGATCGAAGTCGCTGTCTATTAATTCTCAATTGGAGTCCTTCCACTGATTCTAGATGTACAGGGTCTTTGCCGGCAAGGTCTTTCGTACGTATTCGACGACAAGTTCAACCACGGTCGTAAAAAAAGGCCGGATTGCTCACTCGTGCTGGGTATATGCCCTCCCCGATGGAAAGCACGACCGATATATGCATTAGTGGACAGGCACGGCAGTGGTACGACCGCGCGGGCAGTCGGGACCGGCTAAGGAACGGCCCTGGGTGCCCTTGGGTGCCACTCTGATGGCGAGCGCTAGAGTTTCCAACACGCCAGCCTGGTATAGACTAGAAGCTTCAAGACGCTAATTTTTCCCTGTGTTCTCCGTCTCTCTGGCTGCACTTTGCGCTTAACAGGCCGGCGCGAGCCAAGCGTATGCCCGCTCTGCCCCTCTTGCCTATGACCTTGGCCTCTCGCCGGGTGCGACGATCGGCCCCTATCTCTGCCCGGTTATCCCTAAGGTCTTGCAATGGCTGGGCCATCCACTGCCACCCCCCGCCAGCGTGCAAAGAGTGTGACAGGCGAGTTGGGGGGTGCCAACCGCTCTGTGTCCGATCCTTCTGCTTCTGTGTCTACCCGACCCGACGTCTCTCCAAAACAAAATCGACGCAGCGCTCGCGGAACTCTCTCCTTTTTGTTTGCTCCCAAACCAGAGCGCGGCCGAGTTATTGCTGATACTCTCCCCAAGTTCAACGCTACTACTGCTATTCTCGACGCCCCTTCTGACGTTCCTACACCGTCTAAACCTCGCAAACGCACCAGCTCCAAGCCGTCACGTCCGGCTGCACTCCTCGCTCGTTCGCTCACCACCAAGGCCAGACCCCTATCTCGCGTCGAGCAGAGCCCCACGCTCCCTGCGATTTTTGCGTCCCTGCCAGCTCGAACTCGCGATAGCCTCCGACAAAGTTACGACACTCCCCGCCGCAGTTTTGAACGGCCCGAGATTTTCGCGTTAGGAGAAATAAACCTCGCACCCCTAGACATTCCCGACCCGGAGACACCCACCCCGAACCCTCATTCGTTTCGCATTAGCGAGAGCCCCGTCGACGGTGACGCTACGCCCCCCGGACGTCGCAGTATGGCATCGTTTGCACGTTCACCGATTACATCCAGTCATCCGATGCGCCGAATTTCCGGGCTCCCGCCAAACGGCGATGACTTGTTTGACTCGGCTTGTGAAGTCTATCGTGCATCGACAGCTGATTTAAGCGATTTTTTGCGGGCTACGGGTCCTGAAGATGTACTGCGGGGTGTGCCAGCTCGCGAGAGGGGTGGATCTGTCAAGGATATCAAGGATAATGATCGAGATGGTGAGTTTAATATTTTCTTTGATGGAAGGTGTATTCACTTGCCACTTGCAGGCGCCAACTCGACACGTTCGCGGACCAGGTCGTCTCTCTTCCGCATTGGTGGTCGAAAGCGTGAAAAAAGTCGGCCGACTGTCGGTCCGGGAGTCAGTTCAAACGATCCGCTTCCACCCGTCCCTGTCCTCACAACCCCTGGATTACCTGCCTTCCGTTTACGCGACGATGAGGGCGGCGAAGCTCGTTCGAGCTTCTCGCAGATCTTACCTATGCTCGGATTCAGCGAGGAAGGCTCCAGCCAGTCTCCGGCAGCACAAAGTTCAATAAGTACCTTTTTGCCACCCAACACACGGGAGCATCGGCTACCTAACGGGTGAGTCTCGAGCTTAGATTTTTATGTATTTGAAAAACTCACTGGTTTGTATAGGACCACTATTCTGATGATCACGACTCCGCATAACGTTCCCGAATCGAAACCGCTTGGACATTCTCGCTCGTTGAATTCGATGCTCAACGTTACCAGGGAAGACTTGCTCAGGCCCGCTTTGCTTGGTTCTGATAGCGCTGCTACTGTGAAGCCTGCCTCGCCTCGCAAGTTTCAACGTCTTCCGCCGCAACCGTTTATTTCTCCGACCAAGTCTGCGCTCAAGACTCACTCTCCGACCATGTCTATTTCGTCTGATGGTACGCTTTCGACAGCTGAACGACCTAAAGAAACAGACATGTTGCGTAGTCGATTTGCCGTCCCCAAAACACCGACGATGGCGCAAGCTGTTAACGGACACTCGAGCATGCTCAACTTGCAGAGTAGCTACCTCCAAGCTTACACCCCTACCCGTCCTCGCGGATACAGTTCGCCAGACCCTGTCTCTCCACCAAGCGCACAGTCTACTCCGACAGTCAAGACTCCTACGCCGATGAACTTTTCCCCGTCGGCCTCGATCGCGCCTACTCCTGAACTTACACCACAAAAGGAGTTACCACAGTTGCCGGAGATTGTACCGGTGGTCAAGGTCGAACTGGTTCCTCTGCGTAAATCGTCGTTGACGGAACCAATTGTCGTCAACGGACTGCACTTCCCTGCACCTCCCGACGATATATTGCCGACCCGGCGCCGGCCGATTACTATGGATGCTCCTCGTACAACCCACATTGCTGCTAGCCCTACGCGCTCATCCAGGAGCATGCGCGTCGCGCCGAGCCCTCGCAAGGCGAGTCCTACAAGGGATGAATCACCTAAAGCACGGACGAAGCGCAGTGAGCTTGGTGCACGCCTAAGTCCGCTGAATATGGCAGCTGTCCCAACGTATCGTGAGTGGAAGACCAACGCGCCGTCAATCCAGACTCAGCCTGGAGAGCTAACGGGGCTTGAGCTCGACTTGAACGAGGGTGTCACCGAGCCGGATAGGAAGCGCAATAGTCTAATGGAGCAGCATCAGCAACTGTTCTTGAACACGAATCCATTCCAGACTCCTCCGTCTCCGGCGGATCCGTTCTTGACCCCGTCGCTGAAGAACGGAGCCGGAGTTGCGTTGCCCCCGTTGGCTGGTGGGCCACCGCCGATGCCACTGCCGCCTTCTCCGTCTCTGCTGTCGCAGGCCCCGCGCTCCCCATCGAGTCCCGGCCCGAGCTCGCTGTCGATCAATGAGCCACATCGGTCCAGTCTCACCCCTCGTCGCCGATCTCGAGTCGATTCGCTCATGGTACCTTCGTCAATCGTTCCTTCCTCAATGCTCTTCAACTCGAGCCCGGTGTCGATTGCTGCTTCTCTTCCCCCTTCGAGTCCGATCCAGAGCTTGACGAACGCTTTATCGGCTCAGCGAGAGCAGTTTGATGCGATGAGTAAATATGTGCTCGACACTGCTAAGTCCTTTGAAGAGGAGAAACGTGCGTTTGAGTTGCGTATCCAGGAGCTCATGGCGATTGTCGCCGAAAAAGACGCAAAGGCTAAAGAGGATGAGCGCAAAATCCAAGGTTTGGAGTGGTTGGTCGGGAATTTGAACCTCCGGTGTGCTGGAAAGGGTGGCAACGGTTCTGACCCCGCTGACTCGGACGATAACGCAGCCAAGCGGCGACGACGTCGGAGCTCCTTCGCAGGACTTGGAGCCAACGAGGACGTACCGGTGACACCATTGCCGATTGAGCGTGCTCTGGACCCCACCGAGCGGGCAAAACGTGCGGTCTCGATGGATGATGTGTTTAGGAACTTGGGTGCGATATCCTCGACTGGAGTCGCGCTAGGCCTGAACCCCTTGCTTACGCCGCCAAATATCTACGAGTGGGCCGCGAACACAGTGCTAGAGCAAGACTAGATTTCCCCGTTTTCCTTGGGTTATTTTCTCTCGTTTCGTTTCTTTTCATGACTTGCAACCTCCTTCGTTAAATTCTTCCGTAACCATTTGTCGGACTTACCGATAGAAAAACCATCCCGTCGTTCATTCAGTCGTGTCTCTATGTGCTCCCCGATTCGTGTATCACCAGTTTTTATATTCGCGCCTCGTCACCCACCCCTCGCCACCATCCTTTATCTTTTTGTATCTTTTCTTGCACTGCACCCGCCCTCGTTTTGTTCCTGAGGTTCCTTTCGTTACTCGTGCGATTTTTGCGCGTTCGATGTATATTTCGCTCAAGTATAGCACTCTAGTTCTCGTCGTCCGTTGATTGGGTTTGCGTTGCCTCTTTTGCGTTGCCTTGCTTGCCGTTTACATAGTCGACTTGATGTCTGTTGTTCACAAAAGAGATTTCTTGACCCAAGTATTTGTAGAGCTGGACGGTTTGGTTGTCTGAGAGGTCTAAAAGTGGGCTGTATGCGTGGCGAGCGGAGGAGGTGTGTGGTTGCAAGAATGTGGCTAATCCCCCAATCACGTGATGCTCGCAGGGCTGGACCGCAAGACAGCAGTTCACTCGCTCCTAGCTTGGAGTTCAGTAGTCTTGTGTTGACCCGAATACATGAGATAAATCACCAAGCCATCAGAGGGTAACAACATATGACTTTTATGTTTCAAGGCACGTTTAGCTTCAAGTCTTCAGCAATCAGCATCGCCGCCTTTTCCCCAACGAGTAGTGCTGTGCAGTTTGTGTTTGCGCCGACATTGTCTGGTAGGATTGAGAGATCTTTGAACGTTGGCTCAGTATGTTGTTCTATGATTGACTATGTAAATAAATACACGAACCGGCGACTTTTAGGTTCGCGGTGCCGTAGACATTCAAGCGAGCGTCAACGCATCCACCTTTCTCCCTAGATTTCATCGCAACAGTTCCATTCTAGAGCATAGGTCTATCAAAACAGCTTGCATCTTGTAAGGTTCCCTCGTACTTACCCCATGCCATGTTGTTCCACCTTCTTGCCTAACAAATTCTAGAATTGCCGCCTTATCTTCGAGTGTATATACAATATCTTCCATTTCAGTTGCCGGAGGTCCATCGAGGCGTACACAAACAGCTGTGCTCCCTTCGGGGAACTTGGGATGCTGCAAGACATACTCGCCCCTATAGCTGGGCATTCGCCGCGCAACTTCACTATTTCAAGTATGAGTTCAAAATGCAGCTAGCGCGACTAACGCAAACACTTGCCGACACTTTTTGTAGCCCCAGACGAGGACGTCAACATCAGCTTGCTCGTCTAAAAAACCAGACTCGAAGTCGGGTGGCGCGTATGGATCAATTGAGGTAATGTAAACGTGACCTCGGGAGACTGGCTGCGAGCAAAAGGTAAGTTTCAGGCACCATTTACGACATACACCTACATATCCTTGCATATGAGCTATCAGCATAAAGCGATCTCCACCTGGGACTCCTGACTGCGGCCTAGTGGAGGTTTAGGTTGTGCATGTAGTTATAACGAGGGCACAGAGCGCACCTGGGAAAACCATTCAATACTGTCTCAAGCACTACAGGCTAAACAGCGAGCGCTTGAGTGATTTATATATAAGGAGAGAACTTGAACCTACTTTATCTGGAGCTGGTTCGTAAAACCGCTTCCACACCTCTAAGAATGCAGGACCCATATCGTATAGCTCTCGAGGAGTAGGGCGTAGTTTACTACCAGCGTCAATCGTATTACTGGTCAAAAATCCTTTACCGTTCGTGAATTCCGCAATACATCGTTCCATGAACCCGGGCTCCTGGTTTATTAAACAGTCCAGCGTTTCGGTGTCGTTCGCCACATGGTAAATTGAAGCCACAGAAGTGTGATCCTTGTATTGCCGGCCTATGTCCGGTAGATCAGCTATGCAGTGTATCCCGATTTTCGAGAGTCGCTGAGCACAACCAACGCCGCTACGTTGTAGAACGACCGGAGAGCCTATAGTTCCGGAAGACACCACTACCAGCTTACGCGCAGTGATGATCTGGGGTGTTTGGTCCGCGCCCGGGACTTGACGCTTGTTGGCTATGACCTCGATGCCTGTCGCTTTTATTCCGTCGAATACGACTCGAACAACCATGGTACTAGTCAAGATGTGCAGGGACTTGTTGCTCGCCTGAGGATGAATGTACCGATGTGCAGCGTCTTGCCTATGCCCAGTCTTAGTACAGGGGGGTGATCAGTACCTGAAATAGTGGGTTAAAATAGCTAGGATACCGTTGGATGTATGAATTTTGCGAGTCGCTGGCGTGAAAACTAGATTGAGTAGTACGAAAAAGAGTCCCGAAGGTTTGCTCACCTGGCATCCATGGCCAGTCTTGGTGTCCATCGCATCCTTAACCAGTGGGACTCCCCGTCGCGCGCATACATCTAGGTACTCTTGTGCAGTTGTGGAATAATGGTTCGAGTATGATATCTGCCTGAATATTGAGCTTCTGATATCGCCTCAGGAGCTGTATCTACGTACGTGTATGGGTCCATCGTATCCGTGTGTATCTCGACCAGCAGCCGGGTGATAGGTCTCAAGCTATTGGCCGTGTAAATGAACAGCAAAGCCAGCCAGGTTATATATGCACACCTTTCTCAATAAAGGCACGAGGTCTCTAGATCCCCAACCCGGTATATCCCAATCATCGAAATCTCTAGTAGACACTAACGTCAGTAACAAGCCTATGTTGGTTTGTAAGACGGGTACTCACGAAGCAGATGGGCGGGAATACCTGTATTTTACCGTTTGGCGTTAGAAGACTTCGCGAGACAACACAAAGAACCCTTACACCATCCAATTCATGCTGTCGATCCAACTATTAGAGTCCTCCGCGTCAACGAATACCTATGGGCGTACCTCGAGCCCCCTCCAAGCAGACCGCCCGAATACACAATCGGGATGCGACCATTGAGCATATCGCTCTTGTTCGCAACCCACGTTAGACTATTAATGGTCATCCATAACTCACATATCTACCGATGTATTAATCTTCGACTCACGTATTTTTACTATCCGGAGCAAGATGATCTATAGCTAGTCCGGGAGTGATGACGCTAGGGTTATTCAAGTTGTTTGGCCCTTGCTCTACTAAAAGAATCTCGAGGCCAGGATTGGCGGCTGCAAGACGACCAGCTGCTGCACAAGCTGATAGGAAAGTGGTTTGAATGCAATAGTACATAAAACACACATTACTATGTCGAACACTTACCAGCGGTCCCACCTATTTCCGTATGGTGAGGACGTTTTTCTGTGTGAACTTGTAAAATCGAGCTTACCTCCAACGAATATGATGTCAACTTCACTGGGATGCTGGACCATCCTGGTACTGCTCGTTGGCGAGACGAAAGGTTACGGAAGTTAGG
Organism: Ceratobasidium sp. 395; assembly: GCA_019616345.1. NCBI lineage: Eukaryota > Fungi > Basidiomycota > Agaricomycetes > Cantharellales > Ceratobasidiaceae > Ceratobasidium > Ceratobasidium sp. 395. The sequence goes on from WSTH01001270.1 coordinate 9,584, forward strand.
TGCTCGCTCCACTATCTTTTAGATTTTCACTGGGCGTAAGCCCGCAGGTCCAGATTGATTGGGATTGGGTAAGACAGGGACAGATGGCTTGAACAATACCATAAACAATGAGGGAAGTACATGGATAGGAAGGGTAGCTCGGAATCTATGGCGGACTCAGTCCCAAATCTTCGGCAATCAACATCGCTGCCTTCTCTCCAACGAGCAGCGCCGTCGAGTTTGTATTTGCGCCAACATTACTGGGCAAGATAGAGAGATCTATTAGGAAGTGGGATCAGCACACTTCTCTTTGCAGAACTAGGAAGTTCACAAACCGGCAACTTTCAGGTTCGTAGTGCCATATACGTTCAGGCGGCCATCAACGCATCCGCCTTGCTCCTTAGGCTTCATAGGAACAGTTGCGATCTGCAGGTAGTTTGGGTATTATAGAGAAACCGAGCGCGTAGTCGTCCATAACTCACCGAATGCCATGTAGTATTCATTGTTTCCCTCATGAATGCTTCAATTGCCACGTTATCCTCAGCCGTGTATACGATGTCCTCAGCCTCAAGAGGAAAAGGCCCGTCAGCGCTGGCGCAAGTAGCAGCGCTTCCTTCGGGGAATTTAGGGTGCAGCGCAGCACATTCACCCCTAAAGCTAGGCATTCGTCGGGCAACCTCACTGTTTCAACCGAGGTTTCATAATCGGCAGGCCATTCGTGAAGTTTTAAGCCGAGCACTCACCGGCCTTGCTTATATGCCCATATATGCACGGCGACATCTGCTTTCTCGTCCAGATAACCAGTGTTAAAGTCAGGTGCCGCGTAAGGATCGGCTGAGGTGATATAAACGTGGCCCTTCGAGACGGGCTGCCAGTAATGAATTAGTATAAGCTCTTTGGATTTTGACTCAGAAGTACTGACGTATGCCTGTATATTGGCCAGTACCACGCAGCGCCTACCACCGGTACTAACTTGGCGTAACCTGGAAGGATTTGTTGGGGAAGAGATGCGCTATACAAAAGCACGGTACTTACCCAAGGAATCCATTGAGGAACGTTTGTAGGATTACAGGCTAAAAGTCAAAGTTAGTGAGTAGGGCAACGCATGATAGCGTAACAATACGTACCTTATCTGGCGCTGGCTCGTAGAAACGCTTCCAGACTTCCTCGAAGGCAGGTCCCATTTCCTTCAGCTCCTCTGGCGTTGGACGTAGCTTACTTGCAGCGTCGAGAGCATTGGTAGTAAGGAGTCCTTGACCTTTGGCAAACTCTGCGGTATACCGCTCTTTAAGCCCAGGTTCCCCGCTTATAATGTTATCCACTGTTTCCATATTTTCCGGAACGTAGAAGACGGCGCCTGCGGAGACATGATCTTCGTATTGGCGACCAACGCCAGGCAGATCAACCACAGTCTTGACCCCGAGTTCGGAGAGTCGCTGTGCGCAACCGACGCCACTGCGCTGAAGCACGAGCGGGGTTCCTATTGCTCCGGATGAGACTACCACGAGTTTGCGAGCAGTGATCGTGCGGACTGTTTCGTCAGCGTCTGGGACTTGTGCTTTGTTGGCCACGACCTCCACCCCGATTGCCTTAGTACCTTCGAAAATTACCCGAACAACTTTTATTTTCGTCATAATGTGTAATGACTTGTTGTCTGCCTGTGTATGAATGTAGCGATGCGCGGCATCTTGTCTATGACCGGTCTTCGCAGGCGATTTAGCTTTTAGGTCCGTCTGAAGTGGAGGGAGCTGACTTACGGTTGGGTCGATATACTTTGGCAGGCGCTATAATGACAATCAACCAGGCTAGCTCGAGACTGAGGCTATCGACGTACCTGGCAACCATGCCCTGTCTTGGTATCCATTAGGTCCTCAACTAATGGTATTCCCCTGTGAACGCTAGCATCCAGGTATTCTTGAGCAATTGGCGCATAGTAATTTGAGTAAGATATCTTAGGTCTCCGAGTCAATGCACGTCCTTAGTGAGTCCAGAGATACGTACATTGACAGGACCATCGTATCCGTGCGTATCACGCCCGGGAGCAATATGGTAAGTCTCGAGCTGCCGAAGCAAGTCAAATCACGGCAACCGGCCAGGGAAACAATTAGGAAACCTTTTGCAGTAGAGGGATGAGATCTTTGGATCCCCAGCCGGGAGTCTTCCAGTCATCAAAATCCCTAAAAGAAATGTACTTAATTTCTCCCATGCTCATATACAAATAAGTACAGTACTTACGAAGCAGATGCGCGAGCATACCTGAGAGTTTCAAGTATGAGAGTTCACTTGAAACCTCGGCTGGCTTATCAAAACGCTCACATCATGAAGTTAATACTTTTCAACTAATTAGTCTCACAGATAGATTCATTATTATTTCTAACTTACCTTGATCCTCCTCCTAGTATGCCGCCCGAAGCAACGACCGGCGCGCGGCCATTGAGGCCATCACCCTTACTTGCCTGCCAGAACAACCTAGACCGGGCAGGATCAGCCGGTACGATAAGCATCAAGGGAGCTCGAGCACGTACGCCGTCTTGCTAGTAGGGGCAAGATGAGTGATAAACAATCCAGGGGTGACGACTGTCGGTTCACCCAGGTTGTTAGGACCTTGTTCGATCAGGAGAATCTCAAGCCCAGGGTTTGCAGCAGCAAGTCGCCCCGCCGCAACGCAAGCTGAAAAGTAAAGATGTTCGTAACGTGAAAGGAGAGCTGTACGGTCATTCCGACAGAGACCTACCAGCCGCCCCACCTGGAACACGATGGTTAGGATACGGTTGCTCTAAACGTAATTCAACTCACCCCCGACAAAGATAATGTCAGCTTCGCCAGTTTGCTCAACCATAGTATTATTTCTTAGACCAAGAGAATTCTGAAGTTGGAAGCTCGCGGTGCCTCGTGTTTTATATTGCCGACCGACTCGGATTCAGGCATAAGGGCAGGATCGGATCGGACATACAAAGCCCGAGTGCACAGACTTGAACACTGCGTCGGGCATGGTTGATATAGCCTAGAAGCATCCACACGCACGTTTTCTCCCTATGAGGGTGTCGGATCAACAACGGTGGGTATTCCGGGCGGCAGGGCACGTTTTCATGGTCGGCGCACTGCACATAGAAGAGGTTCACGACATCCACAGTTGTCTTCCTGATGAGCATAGCCAAGAACTACGATAACAGTGGTTAGCAGTGAGCACATGGTTCACGGTGGTTGGATGAGAGTAAATCACTATCACATGACCCGAACTTGTCTAGGACTAAAAAGGGAATCCCGCCATTATAGACGAATTTGCAATGGACATGGGAGGAATTGGTTCCAATTTCGAGCCCTCGAGCGACTGAAGCTCTGAGTTGTATGGGCCAACAACTAAGCCAGCCAGGTATATGCAGTGACTAATTTATGTCTATTTGTAGAACAAATCCCTAGGAAATAGATGACGATAATACCTGAGTTTTACCGCTTGACATGACAGTACTTGTTGAGGTAGTATGTTACTACGCTTAGGTGGTGAAAATGATACCATGATCAACCAGAGGATTCCATTTGGTAGGGTAGCATAACTCGAAACCTATGGTAAAATCAGTCCCAAGTCCTCAGCAATCAACATCGCTGCCTTCTCTCCAACGAGCAGCGCCGTCGAGTTTGTATTTGCGCCAACATTACTGGGCAGTATAGATAGATCTGTTGGTTGATGGTGTTAGTATCTTTTGCTTTACGTAGCTGGGGGCTCACGAACCTGCAACTTTCAGGTTCGTAGTACCATATACGTTCAGACGGCCGTCGACGCATCCGCCTTGCTCCTTGGGCTTCATAGGAACAGTCGCAATCTATAGATAACTTGAGTGTCAGAGAAGTAGCGCGTATAGTCGTTCACAGCCCACCGAATGCCATGTAGTGCCCGCCATGTCCCTGACAAACGTTTCAATCGCTGCGTTATCTTCGGGCGTATACACAATATCCTCGATTTCGGAAGGAGGGGGCCCATCAAGGCTCACGCAGGCGGCAGCACTCCCTTCGGAGAATTTAGGGTGCAGCGCAGCGCATTCACCCCTAAAGCTAGGCATTCGCCGAGCTACTTCTCTGTTTCAACCCAA
>WSTH01001271.1:0-13642 GCA_019616345.1 Ceratobasidium sp. 395
TTCGACGCCCTCTAGTTCTATTATTACATCGGCTACAACCACTCCCACGCAGAGCGTAACAGCTTTGACGTCGACCATCTCTCAAATCACACCAACTTTGGTTGTGGATCCACCTCCAACATCGCTCACTCCCACTTTTACGACGACGTCGGCCCGTCCACCAGTAACGACCACTACACACCCTGGAACTATCACGACCACGCATGTAGTAACTTTGCCTACGGTCTCATATACTAGCACCCTGTCGACATCGCACTCTACAACCTCTTCCATTGTCCTACCCAGCACGACCTCACGTTCTTTGACGCCAACTTTGCCAACACATACTATTTCTACCTCATCGTTAATCACCACAACAGCGAGTCACCCTCCACCGACCGTCACAGTTGTTGTTACACCAACATTGCCTTCTATCTCGACTCCTACAACTTCGAGCACACCTCCAGTCATTACTCGAACATTCGTTGTATTTCCATCTCATAGCTCCAACACTACTTCTCCAGCATCGACTAGTACCCCGAACCCTCCAGCCGTGACCGTGGTCACTAGATATGGAACTACGACCTCTACGAGGATGGTCCCAATCTCCACTTCCACTCCTTCTAGTTCTGCTGCTACAACAACTAGCATTATCCGCCCAACCGTCACCGTCATTGTTACTCCAACTCCTTCCTCTACTTCAGTTCCTACATCTTCTTCTACTTTGGTTTCCACAAACTCGAGTACTTTCAACCCACCGTTTACTCGAACACTCTTCGTATTTCCATCCCATTCTACCGCTTTGACCTCGACCAGTACTCAGGCTCCACATTATACTGTGATCACTAGATACGGGACCACGACTTCCACGAGGATGGCTCCATTGCCTACAAGTTCCACAGTCGCAACGACGAGCTTCGTCCGACCGACAGTCACTGTTATTGTTACACCAACGCCCACCTCTACCCCTCGCCCTGTAATCACACGGACATTTATTGTATTTCCGTCTAATGTCACCACCACGGTGTCTTCGACGACCCCGGCGCGACCAACCGTCACTGTTGTGGTTGTACCAATCCCGGCTCCTAAGCCTTCGACGACAACTTCTATGATCCCAGGCACGGTCTGGGTAACACTCAAGCCCACGTCGACGTCAAGTCCTCCGATCACCCGAACATTCTTCGTTCCACCACCCCCACTGGCTACGAGCTATGTGACGACTGTTATTTCTCACTCAATCACCACGATAAGCCCGTATTATTATGTCACGACAAGCACGGCATTTGCGACGATAGTAACGACCATGATGGCACCTTTACCTCCCCCAACCAGAACTCCATCGCCGAGCGTGCGTCTTGCCCCTGTTATTCGATCGGATAGCACCGTGGTCGTGCCGAGCTTGATTCCAACCGTATCTGTATCTGCGACGACGGTGACTCGAAACATTACGCTCGCACCTATTCCGACGGTGTCCGTTTTGACTCGAACCATAAAAACAATTATTACTGAGTCTGGTCAAACATTCGTGTAAGTTTATCCTTTGGTTCACATCACTAAATACTAAGCGCATATATAGGTCAACTGTCGTGGCTACACGCGCTGCAACGTAAGTCGTAACCACTTCTCATAAGCGTGCTATCCGCCTAACATTTAATTCTAAACCAGTAAATTCCTCACGATTATCACCCCAGCCACCGTGATCATTCAGCCGACAGTATCCGTTTCCGTGCCTACCTTTAGGAATTTAGATACCACTTCTACCTCTGGTTTGCGTGAGTGCATTGCCCTCTAATGGATATAATATATTAATCATAGTAAAAGTCACACTCACCACTCCGCCCCCCGAACCGACGGGTGTCGAGTCTAATTCATCGTATGTCAACAAGGGAGCCATCGCTGGTGGTGTCGTTGGAGGAGTCGTTGGATTTTGGTTGCTTGTGGGGGCGCTGTTTTTGGTAGTTCGCCGCTACCGTGCACGACGGAACGGCCGTCCTATGCGTATAGGGTCCTCGACTGCTCTTGAAGGGGGGATGTCTGAGCCGGCGCGCTACTGAAATACTGAATCCTAACTGATTCTTCTTCGGGTTTTATGCAATCATTTCGTAATAGTTAAAATCACTGTATGGTAAACAGTTTTGGTAGAATTATTCGAATAAAACATATTCTTGAGTCATAGATGCGAGGGCGGGGATAATGATCATTCTGTAGTTTGGCTCTATGTCTTTGTGCTCTTATGTTGCTTGGGCGGACCATGTATGCGCGGTCGGTGATTCGGTGTGGAGCAGTAGCCACTTGAACAGACTGCCACAATTCGTGTACACCAGATCACGTGAGTGCTTGGACCGCCGACTTCCTCCACCATCGCAAGTAATGGCCAATTCCACAAAGTCTTCTGGTGGGTTGGCTCCAATTCAGAAAGAATCCGCCTTGCATGTGAGATAAACCAACCATAAACCCATCCCACGCATCACGTCTCATGACTCCTTCTCATAGCTTTTAAATCGAGTCAAACATACAAGTGAGGGTTGCGCTTGGTGGCCATCTCGTTTGCTCATAATTTATCTATCTTGCTTGCTTCATGGCAGCGGATCCGCCGGGAGATTCGTTTATCGAAGGATTTGACTCTCACATTACTAGTGCTTTGCCTAGACTTGAACACAACTTGCCAAAATCAACTTGGGCTCGTGGCGATATCATTGAGATTCAAGGTTCAGCTGCGAGTGGAAAAACGCATCTCTTGTACTTCTGGGCTATGACTTGCGTCCTTCCTTACTACGCTACTATCAGGGTCGAGGGCTCTGAGGACGCCTTTGAAGTATTACTAGGTGGTCGGAATAAGTCTGTGGTTGTTTGTGACTGTGATGCCCGGTGGAGCCTTCTACGTCTGCACACCATCATCTCCAGGTATCTACACGAGCGATTAGCCTCCGCCACCTCCGAGTCTCAGCCGAATCTTGATTCTGAAATGAATGACGCTACTTCTGCTCCTACTATATCCGAGGTTGTTTCTGATGCCTTGAAACGCGTACACGTCTTTCGACCGACTTCGACGCTCTCGCTTGCTACCACCTTGATGGCTTTAAGAGGATACCACAAGTCTCGCATGCCAAATGAAACCATTGGGATGCTCATGATCGATTCTATAAGTGCTTTTCACTGGTTGGATCGTTGGGCAACTGAGCAGCTTGAGAAGTCGTCGTCGCAGCTACCTGTTGACTTACCACTCGCACCAACTGGTTCGACATCTATGGTTCCCCAACTCCAGCAGCTAAGACCAGACATAAATCCCCTGAGGCATGTTCTAAACGCTGTGTTCCAGTTACGAGAACTGTTTGGGATGGTTACATTCTTCACAAACTGGGGGCTTACAACGCTTGAATCTCAACTTCCTTCTTCCATCACGTATTTCCGGCAACACTTGCGAGCACCCTATCCTTCTCCGTTTGATACGGAGTCTCCGCACAGCAAGTTTCGTCTGATGCACCACATTACTATCCCACAGCAGGGTCTCCCTCCGTTTGACCCAGCCACTTCGCTGGAAGAAGCCAGGAACGACGAGGCACGAAAACAACAATCAGAGCAGCTACGGCTATACGCATCGGTCAGAACGATAGCAAAGCGTCCTGGAGAGGCGAACGCGATTGCTGAATCTCAGTTTGAATTTATGATTACTGGCAACGGTGTACTTGTATCCTGACGCAATAGCCTTTCCATCGACCAATCTCGACAAATGTTTTTTCAGGCTTATCTCTTGTATTCGAATGCGTTTTAGACCCATTGGAAGTACCTCGTAAAATGTTTACGGTTACCCCATCAAGCAAAACACTCTCATTGTGTACCTGGCATCGCGCAGATCTACAGCTTCTGGAAAGTGAGCTTATGGACGCGGTACGTTGCGACGAAGCTAGAACAGAACATGGCCAGTAGCTGCCACATGCTGGTTTCTGGTTCTAGCTGTTCGGCTCTGATATCTTACGAGACACCTTGATCAGATATCTACCTAAATAAGCTCACACCAGCCAGGATTAAGCGTGCATGCGTCAAGTCGAGATTTAAGATCTCCGATAGGATGCTTCCATGAAAAACAATTACCCTACAGCTGTTTTTCATGCATACATTGAGCCAAAGGTTGTTTTTCAGTATGGGTTTCGAAGTGCTCATATCCTCCATAATGCTATTCATATATTGAGATACTACTCCGATGGGTTCAATTCCATTCAGAGAGTTGATTTTCTGGCTGTTTCCGATTCTCCATTCATTTTTAGCTGAGGTTGACGAGCCGCCGGCATCTGTCTGATTGGAGTGATTTGGTCACATGATCGAGTGTGACTGTGCCACCTCAATCTCTGTTTTCCACCACCACGCCACCTCCATAACGAATCACACGTCGACCTTGGCTCAAGCATTCCGCTCGTAACCAACCCATCCCATCAAATAACCAACCCAAACAAATCGACCCTCAGATAAGCGCGAGTTGTGCATGCGCGCTCCTTAGTTGTTTTGTAGACACAAACCTTGACTCTATGCCCGGAACGCGCAGAACAGTCTCTCCTCTTCGAAGAATCACATCTGGCACCCTTGAGAACCGAAGCACGCGCGCACGTCGAAGTGCCTCTTCATCCTCGTTCACATCCTCTCGATCCAACCCTGATTATGGTCGATTTACCCCTCTAGTGTCTCAAAACCAGCCCCAGGCTCCAGCCAAAAATGCCAATGCACAGCCAGCTCGGTACTACCCAACACCTAGTCCTCCACCGCCTGCTGAACGTGCGCCACGACCGGGTCCTGTAAACTTGCCTACGGCCGCTGTTTTGTCTGAAGAGAGAAAGACATATGCTTCGTTACCATCTACCCCGGTGCTTGCCGCTTCGCTTCCCGAATTTTCGACCAAATCTCCTCCTACATCTCGGAAAGAACTTTTAGAACCCGACGAGGATGTGGAGCCGTTTTCACTGTGGGATTATCTCCGAGAAGAACTACTTGCAACGGATTTTGATTCACATCAAGAGTTGAAGTGGGAGCGAGTGAGCAATTTTTTGAACATACCAATTGCCATTGAGAAAGTGAGTCGTCTCATATCATCATCTATATTCTACCAATTGACGTATATAGATTGTCGGATTTGGATTCGTCCTGTGTCTAGACTCGTTCCTTCACACGTTTACGATCCAGCCCATTCGATTTGTTCTTGCTGCATATCAGCTGTTTGTTAATTGTATCACATTTTCGAGGTGCGTATCTCGGATCTGATATTACTCTGCGCCCCTTTTGACTCAATCATCCAGCCAGACCCTGCCTCCGTCACAGAAAGCAGACCTCCTTCGAGTGTTGATTGTGGCTCTGGCGATATCAATACTCATACCCCTTACGGATGCGAGCAAGATCTATCACTCGATTCGTGGACAAGATACGATCAAAATCTACGTGATTTTCAACGCTCTAGAGGTGGGTGTGCTGATTCCAAGTCGATACCCGGAGGTTAATGAGCTCCAAAAGATTGCAGACCGACTTTGCACATCATTCGGGCAGGATATACTCGATTGCCTATTCTCAAGGTCAACTCTGTTGGTGCTCACTTACCGGCTTCCTCTTACACCACAAACTCTCCGCCCATTCTTGTTCTTTATCTTGGCCACCCTGTATCTTGGTGAGCCAATATTGAGCTAAATCTTAAATTGATACTGACAGGTATCAGTTCTTCACTCGCTTGTTCTCATCTACCAGCTGATTTCACTCAACGTTTCCATCAACTCTTACGACAATGCTCTCCTCACTCTCCTCATTTCGAACCAGTTTGTGGAAATCAAAGGCAGCGTGTTTAAGAAATTCGAAAAAGACAACCTCTTTCAAATCACCTGTGCTGGTGCGAATCCCGTTCCTGCCCGTTCCACGTAACTTGCTAACAGTGACGCCATACCTAGACATCGTCGAGCGATTCCAACTATCCCTGATGCTTCTCGCGGTCGCACTCCGGAACCTCATTGAAATCTCTTCATCTGGGTTTGACGTCGAGAACCTGGTGTTACCGAAAAGCTTCCGCAGCCTGAGTGTCAACTTTCTGAGCGGGATGGGAGGTGGTGCGATTTGGGCAATCTTCTCGGTACGCCTCTCCTGTCATTTGACATTCAACTTGCTCATGTGAAGTAGCCGGTTTTGACTGTGCTCATGTCAGAGCTTGTCGTGGACTGGCTCAAGCACGCGTTTATCACGAAATTCAATCACATACGACCAAGTGTATACGAACGATACACCGACGTACTATGTCGTGATCTTCTAGCGAGCGGGAGTGGCCGATCGTCCCGTCGGGTGAGCGAACCTTCTACGCCTACATCCGCGCAGCGCTTGTTACTAATCCAACTTTTTACCCGTGAATTAGCACACCTACGTCGACCAATCGCCACTCGTCGCTCGCCGGCTCGGTTTCCCCACACTCCCACTCGCGGTCCTAGTCTTACTCATCGGGGCCCAATCGGCGCAGCTCGCGCTTGCCGTACACGGGTCTTCCTGGGGATGGAGTTGGACGTGGATAAGGAGTGCGCAGTGTGCGGCTGTCGGGCTCCTCGCTTGGTTTTGGTGAGCTTATCTTTTGTTTCAAGACGACCCTGATCCCGATTCCTGTTGGCGAACCGAACAGCGTGGTTACGATCAAGATCATGCTTGGCGTGAACCTCTTGGCTTACGCTATGGGACGTAAGAAAGGGATGGACGCGCGGGCTCTAGCTGACGAGGACGTGAACAAGTTTGGGAGGAACCCTATTGGGGAAAGTAAAGAAGAACAGGTGCGTTCACAGGCTAGAATATGATTGTTTTTATTGAATTGGGCACAAGGTGTACAATCGCGAGCTCAAGACGGTGTTGAGCCACTCTGCAGACGACGTGCCGCCTATCTCCGAACTAGGCGGGGGTAAGAAACCGAAAGAGAGCGGGGGAGGCGGTGGTGGAGCCGGGGCCGGGGCCGGGGCAGGGGCAGGACGCAAAAAGGTGGCGCTAGAAGAGCTCACGCGGTTCACGATGGTCAAACAGATTTGGTAGCCGTGTCAACGTTTTGGGCTATATGTGCGTGCGAGCAATCCGTTCAACCAGCTCGTCGGTCATCATCTGAGCCCAGGATGGTGTTTGAACGTTTTCCGGCGATCTGTCCGGTGTATTTAGCTACTCCGGGTTTATCAGTTTTTTGTTATAGCTATTCCTTTGAGTTTTTAGACGTACAGAGTAGATCGCTGTTATGTCGTCATCCAGACCGGCCCGAAGTGCCTCGTCCTTGGCCTTTTGAGCTCTTCGAGCATACGGCTTTGTCCGTTTTAGTTTATGAGCAGATCCTGCATGAGGCCGCGGCATCAAGATTCAAAGCACGGCGACAAACGAAATGTCAAAAAGTCAGAGTCACGTGGCGCGATCTTTACATTTAACTATTAATCAAATGATATGAAATTCGAGGGCTCCAATGGAGATCGGTTTGGGCCGAGTGTGTCGGAAAAGTCCCGCTGCGAAGTGTCTGGGTTGGAATAGGAAGGATGATATGCGGTCTTGCGAGGCAAAATGAAAATGAAATGAATTTTGGGTTTTGATTTTTGGTAGTAGGGGGGCGGTTGAATAGGGGTGTGGGTGTATGCGGGTGAGGTTTTTGGCGGTACCTTCTTTTTATACACGATCGGGTTACTGAGGCACTTCTTGTGATCGGGTTGAAGAGTGAATTTTGTGGAGAAGTGGTTATAAGCGAAAGAGGTTAAACTATAAGGGTGGAGAAGAGCGGGTGGCGATCGACGCGCACTGAGGCGGGTGGAGGCGGGCCGAGGCCGAAGGTCGGGTCGGGTACCTCGTACCTCGTCAGCAAGACATAATGAGCGGTCGTTTCTTGTCGCCCCGGTTCTGACGTAGCACATCAAGGGCGTCCGAGATGCTCAGCAAGAAGAAAAATGTATCGCGCATGGTGAGATTATGGCACTTCAGCCGGTCGTTTCCGTACGCTCAGCCTCAACCTCTCGATGATCAGGCGTATTAAAATGAAATCACACAATGGTGGTGCCACCTTCCGGCATTGTCCTAGCTCGATAATATATCGTTGGTGATAATGTTGCCCAAAACGTGGTATTTAATTGTGGGTATGGAAACTGTTGCGTTGTATGTGTGGTTGGTGATGTGATGTATGATTTATTATTTCTCAGTGTTGATCTTCAGGTTCATTTGGGTCCTTGGGATCTTACGGGATCTTATAGAATAGAGTACTGGTCATTTCGGCGATTCTAGACTCGCTCTGTGGAGTATACCGAGCTCTGGAACTGGTGAAAAAAGATTGTAGTCGCTTAGCTTATTGCCGATTGCTGTGCTCTTATCATTCTTGTCACTCGAAGCGAGTGGAGCGAGCGAGCGCAGCTAGGATTGCGTGTCTCAGTCTGTTGATTTCTGGTTTGTTCGAGGGTGTTCGGTAACTAGGACGAGCGGTTTAGCGTGTTCGGGAAGGTTAGGGTAGAAGTAGGGCGAGGAAGATGAGGAGTGGGACCCCGGTGCGGAGAGAAGGTGGTGAGTAGGTGGAGCTATGCTTGATTGGGAGATCTACGGGCGCTTGGGTGTTATCGGTGTTGAACGAATTGGGTTGTCGTTGGTGGGCTGTTCGCGCAGTTTTTAATTTTAATGTGTGACTCGATTGCAAGTTTGGAGGTGGGCATTTAGGGGCATTCAGAGTAGCAATTCTCAGTCAATTTTCGAGGTGATTGGCCTACTTGACAATCGAACCGGAATCGAACCGGAATCGTCCCTACTGAGATATTGTACCGGTTTAAGCGGTCGGTTGTATGCTATGTTTAGATATCACTGCAGTACTGCGTTAAATCGGGGGATCCGGGTATTGCGGTAGGTTCGAGCGAGCGCTCGTTGTGTTGAGTTGGGATTATGTGTTTTGACGTTGAGCGCTCCGGGTGAATATGCGTGAGATGGGTCGTCTAGTGGGCGGATATCTATCTGTGCGAGTTCGATGGGCGGATATCTACGTCAGTTCGATGGTCGTTGGGCTGGTTTCGATCGTTTTGTAGAGAGGTAGGAAGAGAGTTATGTCCTCGGGTTTAAGCGGGTCGGTATATGCTACCTAGTTCGTAGGGCGATAGATGTAGATGTATTTACACACCGGCTATAGGTGTTTCTATCTTAAACCGTGTCGCGTAGGTATGGTATCCCCCTATCGCGGATGGCGTGTACGAGTGTGGGTGTTTTATGTAAAATATGACATCTGTATCGGGATCTGCCTGAAAGAAGTGTTTGTACCGACTCTATAGCGAACATGAAACTCCTGGACAGGGGCGCGGCTGGGACAGGGGGATGTGTCGTCGAGGGTGGGCGTTGAGAATCGGCACCAGGGCTGCGTTGGGTGCCGAGGGGCGTTTGTACGTCATTTTTGTACCATGTAGGGAGGCGGATCCATACCGGAGATCGTATGAACCGAGAATGGTATTCGCCCGACCGAATCCGTTGATCATTCGTTCGAACTCGAGAACGAGTGCAACCCCGGAGACGTCATGTTTTCCATATCGTGCGAGGGGGAATAGGTGGGAATGTTTAATTGGGATGGAGATAGTCGCTAGCCCCAAGTCATTAAGGGATAATTAGCTACACGATAATAAATCGATAGACAAAAGAAGAGGGAGGAGATCAAAACGGAGAATTGGGCGGGAGGTGTTGTGGGTTGAAACCCGCGAGCATAAAGGGCGCAAAACCGGACTTTGCAAATTCGATCCGCGGGCGATGGTTTCCGGGGTCTCGAGGTGTTGAGGGAAAGTGCTGATAATCCCCTTGGACTGGAGTACCTATCGAAAACGAAATACCCGAACCGCGACGATAATGCCCCCACGCAAAAAGTCGCTGCTCGGAGCGTCGAACCCGCTGGTGGCAGACCCGGCGTTTCTGCCGGCGCTGTCGAATAACCTCGCCGCGCTCGGGCCGAACATGTCGTCGCCGGCACCCCCGACCCCGATCGTGACGACCCCGGCGGCGCCAGTAGCAGCGCCTACACCTTCAGCGCCGATGACGCCCGCGCCAACCCCAAGCGCGCCCATGGCGAACAACACGTCGCTGGTGAACAAAGCCGGGACCCAGTCGCTGTACCAGCGCTGCTCGTTTGCCCTCGCCCGGCTCTTGCGCATCGAGGGTATTCCCGCGTTTTTTACGCTCGCGAACTCGGGTCGGGCCCCACCGCGAAAGGGACTTGCGCCAGCAGACGAGGACGAGAAGGAGAGTCGGCCGGTGCGGGCGAGGCAGAGCACGGACCCGGTGAGGCAGGTGTGGGACCTCCTCGCGTTGGGCGTGCCGCTGTGTATATTGTATAATGCCCAGCCGGGAGTCGAGCCGTTGCAGATTGATGTGTCGTGCGAAGAGGCGGAGAGGAATCTGGCTAATAACAAGGTGTGTAATTCGTCTCATTTATTTCGACTTTTTGGGCTGATAGTGGGGATAGCACGCGAAACGAGCGACGGCGCTGTTCGTCATGGCCATCAGCGGACTCGTCAGGTCTGGCGAATGGAAGTGCCAATCCGAGATGTTCACCGTGTCGGAACTACTAGGCAACAACACTAACGGATTCGTCAAGGTCAGCCACATCCATCTCATCCCACTCCACCCCGCTAATAATTGAGATGATAGGTGGTAAACAACGTGCTCTACCTACTCGACCGCCTCCCAGAATCCATCTTCTCCCCCGCTCCACCCTCCCCACCCTCGCTCGTCTCGCACTTTTCCTCCACCGGCCAACACAGCTACCCAGCCACACCCGGCCTGCTCGCCTCAGACTCGGTCGACTCGCTCACATCCCCCGCGACCGAGACCCCACCCAACGGCTTTCCCTTTCCCCCAACCGCATCGTCTGGCGGCGCAGGGCCAGGTGGTAGCGGAGACGAAGACGAATCGGCGCGAAAGACGCATATCCAGCATATCATGGACGCCGAACGGAAATACGTTGCCGATTTAGAGGTCATGCACGAATACGCACACGAGTTGGTTCAGAAGGATATCGTCACGGCCGATACGGTTCATCATTTGTTTCCTGGGTTGAGTAAACTGTTGGATTTCGGGAGGCGGTTTTTGATTGAGATGGAGGGCGTTGCTGAGTGTCCGTGGGAGGAGCAGCGGTGGGGCGCGTTGTTTGTTAAGAATGTGAGTCTCGTCGTGGGTTTGATTTTGGGTTAGGATGGTGGTGCTGATTGAATGGACGATGTAGGAGGAAGAGTTTGCGGTGTACGAGCCGTATTGCGCGAATTATACCAACGCGAGCGAGTTGATGGTTTCTCAGGAGCAGAACCTTATGGTGCGTCTCTCATCCTCTCTCTCTCCCTCTCATCTCTTTCTCTCTACTCTCTCTTTTATATTCTCTATCTATCGACATACATCCCATTTCTATCACACATTTCATTTCCTTCTCCATATTTGGACATATTACCCAACCTCTCTTCACGAGAGTGTCGGATGTCTTTTTCTTTGCTCCCTTGTCTGTCTCTCCGTTGGATGGAGCTGGAGCCCCTTTGTGGAGTCTATTCAATCCGGTTAGACTCGTTGCACTCGCGCTGTTCTGTTGGGATACGGGGTTCTCATTCGGTTGCACGGGGGAGATTGGTTGGTTGGTGGGGATCACACGGGTTTGGATTTGGCAGGGGGGGAAGGGACAGAACGGACGAGAATGGAAGGCGTTTCGTTATCCTCGTGGTTGCCTCGTTGGAGCGAGCGGATCTTGTCTTGTCTCATTCTATCGTTGTCGTTTGATTTCTGTGTGTGTCGCTGTGGGTTTAGCGGGATCGGTTGTCCTCGGTGTGGGTTGACAGGGAGCGGGATGAACGGTTGAGAGGGCGGGATGACCGGTTGTCGGGGTCTGTTGTGAAGGGGGCGGGGTCTGTCGCCGTCGCCCGTTGCGAGATGGGTTTCTCGTATCTTGGCAACGTTGCTCTTTCCCAGCCTCGGCTTTTTCGCTTTTTGGCTCCGTTGTTACCCGTTTCTGTTTCCATACTCCCTTGCCGTTTTCCTTTTCTGGATCTGTCCCTCCCACTCTTTCCGTTTTCGGGATATTTTCATTTGGATGTGATAAATGCTAACGCGATGGCTATGCAGGGTTTAGCACACGTGATCAATCCCAAGGGCGAGCTGCCCATGTTTTTGATCAAGCCGATTCAAAAGATATGCAAGTATCATTTGCAGTTGCATGTGAGTCCGAGTCTCTTTTTTCGTTTCATTTTTTTCGAGTGGACGGCGCGGGGGTGGGTGGTGAATGGGGTGCACGGTTTTGGTTTGGTGGGGGCGGATTGGGATGCGCGAATGATGGATTGGGGATAGGTGGCGGGCTGAGATAGGCAGCGGGAGCGGGAGCAGTATGAATCGAGATAGGTGGCAAGGAGCGGGAATGATGGATTGAATTGCGCGCGGTGCTTCTAGTCCCGGGTGCTCAGGTTCGGCTCTCGGGATCGAGGATGTGATCCACGAGGCGGACCTGTCTTGCCAACTTTTTTTCTCGGCACGTCCATGAATGTTTTTTGTGCAATGGGGCGCGTTGATTTTCCTGATGACATGGGCTGACCCCGAGGATCGCCAAACAGGACCTCATCAAACGCGCAAATAAGAGCACGTATCCGTACTATGACGAACTCGAGCAAGGTATCGCGGTAGCCAAACGCATCGCGGACCAAGCGAACGAAACGCAACGTAAAGTCGAGAACCGGAACACGGTCAAGGCGCTCGAGGCCCGGGTCGAAGACTGGAAAGGCCACCACCTTCCTCATTTCGGCGAACTGCTGCTCGACGAGATGTTTATCGTCACCAAGGCCGAGGTCGATCGCGAGTACCACGTCTTTTTGTTCGAGAAGATTATTCTATGCTGTAAAGAGGTTCTCCCGATCGATGCGAAAAAAGCTGGCAAGAGCGGGATGGGCAAGACGAATTCGATGTTGCGAAAGCAGCAGAGCGGGACGGGTGGGATGCCTGGTACGCCGTTGATGGCGCCTACGCTTGGAGGCAAGAAGAAGACGCCGTTGTTGCTCAAGGGGCGGATTTTCTTGAATAATGTGACCAAGACGAGTGTTGTGCCGGGTGGTGAGTTTAGTCTGATCTAGCTATGAATTCGGACTGATGATGGTACAGGATATTCTCTACAGGTATGGTGGCGCGGAGACGAGGATATGGAGTACTTTACGCTACGGTGTCGGAGCGAGGAGCAGTTGACGCGGTGGCAGACGAGCATCAACCAGTTGATCGCGGGCAACGCGGCGCGCAAAGCAAACGAACGGGCCGCGCGCCAACAACACCATGATCGAACCATGTCAACCAACTCGGTCGTCAGCTACGCGACGAGTCTCCCCGCTTATCCCCCTCCGCCCGCCTATTCCGGAGCGCGCCCCAGTTACGCAGAGGAAGAGGGAGTGTACCCGCAATCCGGACGCGCGACGCCGCTCGAAGCGAGACGATCCCAGCCGCCCGAGCGAGAACGCGAACGCGAGTACGAGCGACCGCGGGCGCGGACCGAGGGCGCGGACGGTGCGGTTATGATGCAATATCGACAACACCCGCCTCCGATGCCGTCCTTGCCGCGCGGCGCGATGGCGCCCGTCCGGGGCGCGTCTGAAGCGAGCTTTGGACCCGGTCGCGAGCCGAGTTTCGGGTCTCGGGCGTCTGGACCTGCGCCTGGGCTCAAGAGCAA
>WSTH01001272.1:0-13633 GCA_019616345.1 Ceratobasidium sp. 395
ACTCAGGTCTTCCCTGCGTTTTTACGCGATTTGCTAGGGTATGTTTTATCCATATATATTATCTCCATCCAATTTACTCAATATTTTTCAGAAACGAGGGCACGAAAGCAGGTCAGACCTTCCTCCAACCTCCCATTCATACTCTGACTTCCCACCCTAGCCATGCTCGTCTACTCGAAACGCGCATCATCGAACTCGAAGGGATCATTCGTCTCGTACGTACCCAAACTTTCATCTTCATACGTAATAGCCACCCCAACCCAAACACTCACCTCTTCGGCGCCCGGTGTAGATGGCCCCGGGCATCGACATCGAACAAGAAATGGACGAATCGAGTCCCTCACCCGATAGTGCTGCCGAATTTCTTCGCCCGTCGGATTCAGCCTTTCTCCACCCGTCAGACGCCTTTCTACGCCCATCGCCCGACTCGGCGTCTGCGTTCTTTCACCCCTATGTCGAACAGCAGGAGACCAAGCCGGATGTTAGCGTTCTTGCGGGGTTGCAGCCGATTTCGCCTCCGATGGATGAGTATTCTGGTAGGATGAGTGCCGGAGATGTGTATCCAGGTACGAGTGCGTATGCGGGCGCTGGAGAGGTGTATTCCCGTCCTGGGACAAGCGCAGGAACGATCCAGCCAGGAGCGCCGCCGCCAAGCCAGATCCAGACCCAAACCCAGTATGGCCAACAACCTCCCTCGAGCTCGTACTCGGTCCTCTCTCCACCTCCAAGCGCGGGTCCGGCTAGTTCCAACGCGCCTCGATCGTTTCGGTCTGAACTGTACGTCTAAATCCCTCGAGCCAAACAGTTCTTTGTTCCTTTCTTGCTGACACCCAAAATGTGATTATTTCGGGTTCTGTAGGTCGTATACCGAAGGTTCCGAAATCACAGTGCGTCCACTTGTCACTATTGCCCCCGCCGGTGGTATCATTGACCGATTGTTGATTGTAGATCGGATTGGAGCTTGCTCAGGCGTGGAAGCGCGAGATCCAGCCCCAGGCCGCGCGAAGGAATTCGCGTCAGACGAATCCGGCCGAGTATCAGGGATCGGTGAGTCCCGCATGTATCCATCCCCGGTCGGCTCGAGTTGACAGGTTTGTCGAGTAGTATACCAAGCCGCTGAGAGATAAGCTGCCAACGCGTGTTGCGCCTCAAGACGTAAGTCGCCTCTCGCACGGCTCCACCCGCTCCACCTATTTGCAACCAACTCACCTCTAACCTTACCCCTAACCTAACTCAC
The DNA here is from genome assembly GCA_019616345.1 of Ceratobasidium sp. 395. NCBI lineage: Eukaryota > Fungi > Basidiomycota > Agaricomycetes > Cantharellales > Ceratobasidiaceae > Ceratobasidium > Ceratobasidium sp. 395. The sequence continues at coordinate 1,238 of WSTH01001272.1, forward strand.
CCCTAACCCAAACCGCCTCCTCACCTAACAACACCCAACCCTCACAGCTCTGGTTCCCACCCGACGACCTCCTCCACTCTCTCGTCGACCTCTACTTTACCCGATTCAATGTCCTCCTCCCACTCCTCCACCGCCCGACGTTCCAAGCCCAACTGGACCAAAAATTGCACTGGCGCGATCCGAGTTTCGCCGCCGTCGTCTTACTCGTATGCGCAAACGGGTCGAGGTTCAGCGACGATACGCGCGTGATGCCGTATTACGCGGATGATGTTCCGCAGGACGCGAGGGAATTCGATGCGGGGATTTTGTTTTATCGTGAGTTTTATGCGTATGGTACGATGAAAAAGGGCGGATGGACTTACGATGAAACCTGGGGTTGGATGGGGACAGGTCAAGTGGATGTATGCTCGATCGGGGTGTTCCCCGTAGACGTGTTGTTCGAGCATCAGATCATAGTGTTGGGCGCGATGTACGTGACGATTGGGAATCCGAGTGCGGTCTTGGGTATGTCTTCTCTCTTTTCCGTCTTCTTCTGAGGGGGTACTAATGTGAAACCTAGTGGCAACGGGTGTCAGCCTTCGCCTCGGCATGCAGCGCGGCATCCACCGCAACGCATGGCAAGGCGAGGTCAACACCCACCATAAAGCGATGAACGACGAAATGTGGCGCCGAGTGTTTTGGTGCGCCATCCCCTTCCTTCTATTCTCTTTTCTATACTGACACGGGTGTAGGTGTTCGTACGTTCTTGATGTGTTGTTCTCGACGTTCTATGGAAGGCCGACGTCGGTGTTGAGCGATCAGTAAGTTTTCGAATTAGTTCTTTTGGCGCTCCTGGGTGACTGACGAGGGGCAGGTATGATCTGGCTCCGCCGACGCCGGTAGAGGGGGAGGATCCCAATGTTGTTATTGGGTTTAAGCATTTTACGAAGCTGTGTGAGGTACTCACCGAGATTACGCGTACAATGGTGAGTGGTTTTGATGAGTTTTGGTTAGAATTGTTCGAGGAGGCTCGAGGTAGAGGTTGGGTCCAGGGGGAGTAGGGAATGAGTCCGAATCATGGTTTGCTTCTAAGCCGGAAGGGGACGTTTAAGGCGCACGCCACCGAGGTCGAGTATGTCTGGACCTAGGCTGGCTGGCTGGTTAGATGGGGGTTATTGGATGGTGTGCTGCGCACAAACCTTCGATTTAGATTGGGTTGGAGCTTCGGAACTGGGCCAAGGCCTAGCTTGAGGCTACCTAAGCTTGGATCAAGGTCCCGCTGAGCGCTAGTGGGCATTGGAGGGGGCCGCTCAAGGCTGAACTCGAGTGGGTGCCTGTTTGAAGCGGATGAGTGATGGAATAACTGGTGGACAGGTACGGGGTGTCAGGTGTGGGTATGGGGAGCTTGGTAGTAGTCTCGGACGCGTACTATTTCAACGACATGAAGCGTGGACGACTGAATGTGAGCTAACCCCATTATTTTTGGACAGTATGCGACTGGTCGCAAGTACGACCCTAGGCGACAGAAGCTCACGTCCATGCCTGAGAATGAGGGCCGGTTAAGGATGTGGTACCAAACGTTGCCACAACAATGTAAGTCGAGTGGCGAAGTGACCTGAGTGGTAATGATTGATTTCTTCTTGCCTCCCTGCTGCTCTTATATATGCTGGGCTGAATGCGCGCAACTGACCCCCTTTTTGACTTAAACTCCGAACCCCTTCATCTCCGAATATATTCATCTATCTCCTGCATCCCAGTAAAATGGACCCCCGATTCCGGCTACCACTGCGCGGCGCCCCTCCTGGAAGTGGCAACGTGGCTTAATTCCTAGTAAGTGCGCTATCCGATCGATCTCTTGCTGGGCCTCCACTGACATCCGAGTCCGTTTCTCCGTCTGCGCCTTCTCTAGCGTAAGTTTGTGATTCTGTTCCTCGCGTTGACACGTGGGGTTGATAGGAATTTTGTGTGTAGTACCACTTCTCGCAGATCCTCATTCGCCGGCCGTATGCGATGGTTCCGACCATGGACGACGCCGCGGGGAAAGCGCTGTATGAAGAGAGTCGAGCGATATGCTTGCGCGCGGCCCGAACGAATGCCATGATGCTCGGCCATTACATCGCGATCAATCGTAAGCCCAGTACGTGATTGTCCTTTATTCCGGGCGCTTGGAATCGTGACTGATTTAATTTGGTGCGTGGTGGATAGTGCCGTGGCTGACACCGAGCACGCGTGAGACTCTAGTGATGCTCGTGATGAACGGTCTTCATTTGCACAAGTCGTCGCCGAGCGGTGTTGAAGGCGAGAGCGAGCGCGAACAGGAAATGCTTTTGCAGAATTGTGTAGATATTTTGCAGCTGATGGGCCGAGTGGGCGTGCACGTTGCTGACATGGCGTAAGTCTTCAGTCTCTCATGAGGTTTAGGCGTGCATATGTTGACTGGCCGCCTCGGTCATGTAGGAATATGCTGCGCGAACTCGCCACCCCTATCAACACCACGCAGTCACCGTAAGAATGTTGTTCTGGTCCGTTCGTGTATGTTTCTATGTCGTTTTGCGTGGGTGATCAAAAAACGTTGGGCCGATCGAAGCCCGCGTGTTGTGGTCTAGACTAGTGGAGCTCAGATGAATTTGAAGAAATGTGATCTCTGTGTATGATAGATCATTGATTGTGTTTCGGATGAATGGGATTGCTTGATACCTTTCGAGAGCATTGGGACGGACTGTGAGATTTCAGCTCAAGCCATCAACTCAGAGCGCTTTGCACCCGTCTAGATACATCCTAGTGTATCTCTATCTTGGGTAGGTCTACAGGGCCATGTCAAACGTAAAGACTCCCTGCAAAGCCGACAGGCTGTACGCCCTCGCTGCAGCGGATAGGAGGCCAACCGGGGCGTGGCGCCGACGTTCGTCGCTAAGATCTTTCGGTACTACTATCATCGAGCTCAGGGGCAACAGAACTCGAATTTCGGGCCGAACACCTTGTATGTTGCATTGGGCCCAGAAATCACACTCGCGAACAGCTGTATTCGCGCACCGTCTGTGCTATCTGGGTATAGAAGCAGTAGACATGCGCACGAGCGACCGCCATCGTCGCTGAAACGCGCCACCTGCATCCGCCTGAGATGTTATCACTGTCATATGGCAAGCTACGGGCCATTACTCCGCCTTGGCCCTTTCGCCTACATGCATAAGGTTCTCCACATGTCAACTCCGACTTGAAATGGTGGAAGTTCAGGCATCGAGCTCTTCTGGAAATTACCCGAGGGATACCGGGTGCCTATACATCTAGAGTTTAATCTAGCAAGCTTAGGGTGAATCTAACTTATTCGACTTCTTGTTTTGACCTTTCCTTATATTACACAAAAAACACCCCTCCAGAGGTGTTTGCCCCAGCTTGATCGAATGAATTAGAGCCACGTGACCAACTAATTAGAAGCCTCGTACGGTGGCCACCAACCGTCACACACCTCGTCAAGATACTCCTGAATATTTACCCACGAACCAAGCAGGGCCAGGCTTAAAGCACTGTGAATGAAACCACGGAGCCAGCTGATTTCAAGAACGAACGAAATTTGATCCTAAACCTTGGGTTGCAGCTGTCAGCCACGATGTTATGCTACCAAACGACACTTCTAAATGAGAGAGCAAAAAATCCATAGGTGAGCCTGAATATCTCGGGGAGCTAGACCAACTTCGTAAAAGGTCTTTTCCGGTGGCGGAAACTCTTCAGGATCGTGCTATCTATTCACTGGATCTGCTCTTGTCGGGTCTGGACATCCGAGGCAAACGACAACACGTGCCGGACTCGTAGAATTATTTTATGAATAGTTGGCTAGTGCATATACTTCACGTAAACTCGGGAATTCGAACAATTCGTCAAGAAATCACCCTTTCCTAGTCTTACAATTCACACGGATCGCCACCACGCACATTCATTTGCGGGCCAGTGCATGATATATTAACAGGGGTGAGATTCCATCGTCGCGGAAGAACGGTTGATCTAATACCGCTCTTAAGCGGAGACACCTCGATTTCTTTGGGGCCAGGCGCCACCGTGTTGCACTAACGGAATGTCGAAGCAATCACTTCCGAAATTCCCAATGCAACCTATGTAGTTAGTTCGAGCTACCAGTAAGCAAAGCTCAGCTGGCTGCTGGTGTGAAGTTAACCTAGGATTGGTATGGCTTTCCGGGCGACCTGAGTCAGCTGAAACACGATACTCGGCGCTCAGTCCTCCGACATGCGGGGCCGTGGGCTGTTCTGCTCGGGGTACGATAGATTGTGCAGAACCGTAAATAACTAGAAAGGGCCCGTGCCGGGCTGGGCACCTTGCCCGCTTTCGGAGTTTAATCGACTTGTCTGCTTTCCCACCCCCCACTCACGCGCGCCAGCGTTGGATGTTGTCGACCGACGCGAAATACTCAGCCATCTAGTAGAAGTTTGAGGGACTGAGCCTCGAACTTACCGGTGCTAGGAGGGATTTCTACAGCATGAGGGGAAAGTCGTGCAGTCTGGACGATCAGTGTGGGCGGTATATGTAAACAACCCACTACCTTATAAATATAACTAAAGCACAAAACGCCTTAGCCTATAGGCATAGAGCGGCAAAAATGGTACCATTACAGCGCTCGTACATGCCCTAGACGCGAGTTTGTTCTATGTATGCGCCGTGATGAGGTTGAATGTGCTTTCGATTGCCTCGGCGATATCAGGTCCGGCACCGAATTAAAGCTAGTCGACGACTTCTGACACTGGCGTGAGATAGAAGACGAGAAGCTCCAATTGTCTGGCGTGAACACACACAATATACAGCAATACCAGATTGGTAGGACCTATGTTTGACCGGGGTCATACACATGATTCATATCTATCCCTGATTTATTCTCACTCGAGGGTTTTCTAACTTTCATAGCTAGCTCGTAGACAGCCATTCATGCCTGGTTTAAGTCTTAACATGAGTGTGGCTTCTAGGAATGGATCCCAAAGATGAATTGTGTGTTGGGGAGTGCGACATGACCCAAGCATGCTTATCCCGATAGTCTGGAACCGCTGATTACCAAGAATGACCCTGAGACCCCTCACGTTTGATGCATCAGTTTCGAGGGGGGGAGAGACCTTGGCGAGCAAGGTGACAGGCTCAGCCGCATGTTTGTACCCAAATAGCTGACTCAAGCCCAAGCCAATGATATGGGTGTGCTTGCTATTCAAGACGATGACCACTCAGCCAATCGACCTCCAGCTCCGGAGCGTCCGGAGTGCTCCGGTTTTGGGGGGTTAAATCCACGGCTCCGGAAGTCTCCGAAGTCTCCGGAGCACGTGCTCCAGAGTATATTCTGAGATAACGAGCCACCCGGAGCAAATTGCCGCTCCGGAGCCGGACGCCCGATTGCCGACGAGCTTTATCTGCCTTAAAGATCTAATACTACATATGACACGGTCGGCTACAGGATTCAAAACTTTCAATCTACTACTAGTAGCACTAATATGGTATACAGTACATGCGGCGGCCGGGATTTAGGGTCGAAAAGTGGTCTGAAACGTATCTGTACTGGCTCGCGTGTTTCGATAGGTCGAAGTCGCTTGGTATGTTAGTGCACTTCGTATGCAAAGAAGTGCTATATACTAGCTCGGTGTAGTAGGTTGAGTTGCGTTCGACGGCCTGTTATTAGAACATAAATAGTTAGGAACGAACGTAATAAATTTATAACTTGACTGGAGCGATCAATTAAACACGTGACCAAGTACAATTCTGGAGGTTTATTTGGTAGCTGACACTGAGCCAAACTCAACCACCACGATGCAAAGCCACGAAGATACTGCTGGGCCCTTGTCCAATGAACTGAGTAGAACTGAAACTGAGAGAACTGAAAAGGAACACTTAGAGTCTACGGAACCTGGAGATGAGCCAATCAAACACTTACGTGCTGGGTCGGAAACTGCAGGTCTTGAAAAAGAAAATAAACCACCTACAGACGCGTCTCCGACTGTCCTGGGCGAATCAACACTGACCTCAGAGAATGCTGATGCTACTAGCGGGAACCTTCAAGACTGCATTGTCCATGCTCCCGATCTACTTGAAGTGATGTCTGGTCATGATTTTGCTGGGAGAGATACGCGTAAACGCACTTGTTTGAACAAAGCGACTGGGATGAGTGATCGTCTTGGAATATATTATCAGATTATACCTCCCGGATATAGAACCTCAAGTAACGTATTGGTGGCCATTCCAGGCTCCTACTAATCAACATTCACAGGCCCGCACGCTCATTCCGCAGAGGATGAGCTCGTGTTCTGCCTACAAGGACGAGGCATTGTATGGCAAAACGGTTGGACTTATTCTTTTGTGCCTGGAGATGTTGCAGGATGGAAAGCCGGTACCGGCATTACCCATACCATTATCAACGATACAAAACACCTTCCGGGCGAAAGTACCGATGAAGAAGAAGAGGACCTTGTTCTCCTGGTGGTTGGCGAAAACAAACCCGGCGAAGATCGACTTTATTATCCGCTTAACCCCGAAAAGTATGATACTCCAGGGCGGCTCAAATGGGATGGTCCCAAGCCCCAAAATCACTGGGGTCAGCATCCAGGCGTCGCGCGAGCTGAGCGTCCAAACGACGTACTCCCGGATATTCAGACCGGCGCTCGGCCGAGCAATATTTTATGCTGGAAGGATCAACTTGCAGAAGTCGGGGAGGGTGAAAAGTATGCCTATGCGACGTCGCTATCTCAAGAGACGGGGCTATCGGGACGGCTAGGATGTAACCTGGAGATTGCTCCTCCTGGAACTCGATCCTCTGGTATGTTATTCGGCATACTCTAGATGTTTTGACTTATTTGCTAGCCTTCCAGACCCACACGCTCACAGGTAGGTCGTCTCTGAGTCGTGTCTTGAAAGGTCGCCTCGCTTAGCTGTTGAACTATGTAGCGTCGAAGATGAGCTTGTGTTTATCATACAAGGGGAAGGGTCTGTCTGGCTCGATGGTTATATATTCACAGTATCTCCGGGCGATGCTGTTGGGTTCAAAGCTGGAACCGGGCTAGCTCACACTTTCATCAACGACTCGAACGCGTCGGGCGACGAATCTGGTCAAGATTTGGTGACATGGATAGTTGGAGAAAATCGGCGAAACGAAGATAGAATAGTGTACCCGCTTCATCATGAGAAGAAACAGACGTTTAGTCGGTGGTGGGAAGGTATGCGCTGATGCCCTTTACTCGCATGATCATTTCAACTGAATAACGCATTGTTCAGATTCGCCTCAAAGGAAACTTGGTATGTATTTATTCACGGCCGGTTCAACATCCTGACCACGCCCCCTAAGGTGATCACCCAGGAAGACCAAGCAAACCGTATGATTCGAAATAGAGTTTGTTGTAAAATACCACAGTATTGAATGAAGCCAAGATTGTCACGACAGCATGATCCAATCAGAGTCGAGCTGAGGTAATCTGGCTTTCGGATACCGGAAGCAGATATTTGCAATTCTAGCGTCAACAAACTCTTGCTGGCCATCGTTCTATACGGTGAGAACTCATGTTTCAACGCTTTATGGGGAGCATGAGGTAGCTTGAACACTTATGGATGGATATGAGGCGGGCTTATGAACCAGGGGAATGGGAACGGACGGATGTGGTTGGGATATGTGGATGGATCTAGGCCTCAACTGGTGGGTATTACTTCAAATGCTAATACTGTAATCCTTTAATAGACCTGCCGACACCCCTCTTTTACAACCCAAAAGTCGGCCCATCATGTCCCTGAATAACAAGATCTACCGCACGGCCAATGCACCAACAACTGCGCCGGATGAGACTGAGACTTCAGTCGCCCAAGCGCTGATTGATCTCGAGAACAATGTGCCGGACTTGAAGACTGAGTTGCGTGTGTTACAGGTGAGTGCTTGAGTGCTTGAGTGCTCGAATGCTCGAATGCTTGAGGTGCTCTCTAGCGGAGAGACCCTGCCGTTAGAGTATTATGCACATCCATCATGATTATACATCGAGATTTTAGCTAAAGCTAACACTTTCCTTCGTAGATCTCTGCGGCAAAGGAGGTCGATGTCAAGGGTGGCAAAAAAGCTGTCGTCATATTCGTCCCCGTTCCTCAGCTAAAGGCATTCCATAAGGTGCAATCTCGGTGAGTGGCGACTGTAAATGATTGAGAGTATATCTAACCATTGGCAGATTGACCCGCGAGCTCGAGAAGAAGTTTGCGGACCGTCATGTCGTGTTCATCGCCCAACGCCGTATGTTGAGGAAGCCCACTAGGACGTCGCGCGTCAAGCAAAAGCGCCCTCGTATGTCTTTCTTTTTTGTCAGCGGCATCCGATCTCACCCTGTCACCAGGTTCTCGCACTTTGACCTCTGTTCACGAGAAGATCCTCGAGGACCTTGTCTTCCCGACCGAGATTGTAGGAAAGCGAACCCGAGTTGCGGTAGACGGCAGCAAACAACTGAAAGTGTAAGCTTATTGTGTTCTAGTAATTGGCCAACTGCGCAAGACCTAACCATGTACTGTAGTTTCCTCGACGCAAAAGACCAAAATCTGCTCGAGTACAAGCTCGACTCGTTCTCGTCCATCTACCGCCGGCTCACTGGCAAGGACGTCGTGTTTGAGTTCCCGGCCGTTGCGACCGACTGAAGATTGGATGTTTGTATATTGCTGTTACTCTTTTGCGGCTCCAATGCATACGCGTTACTTGTACCCCCTCTATGTCCCATCCAATCCTTGTGAAGATATGTATGCATTTTCATCAAAGCATTTAAGCTACAGCATAGCGTTTTCATCCTTCTACGAACTCTGACCTTATTGGGTAGGGATGTCCAAGAGGTCCTTGAAGAACTAACTGAACATGCCCAACATAGATGGTAGCTCCAGTCATCCGGGTTATCACCCAACGTCTCTGGAGTTCAGGCTCAGACCATTCGTGGACTAGTTGAAGATTTGGTAGCTCACGCGCCAACTCGTAGACTAACGCGCTCGCAGATGTCTTCCCCATCGCCTGAGCAATCTTGAGCATCTCATCAATGGATATAAAAAGCTCTTCCAATTTCGGAGCGTGTTTGAGTATGTTAATAAGGTCGCCCTTTCAGTCGGGTAAACTACAGACAAACTCGAAATAGGGAGAACATACCACGTCTGAAGTAACGGACCACACCGCGAGTTTTGTCAAACGCGGTGTGAGGGATAGGACCTTGGTTAGAGCGTCTCCGTCGAGCTCCTCGTCCTCGAGACGAAGTGATAGAGATCGAAGGTTTGGCATATCAACTACGTTCTCTGCAAAGTCGACCACCTCGTCGCCCTCCGAAATCTCGTCCAGCGCGGACAAGCTTTCGAGCTGCGCAGCAATACTCGAGCTAGCTAAGGCTTGGCAGATGAAGAACGGTCCTTCGAAGTGACGCAGAGATGGGAAGAGAGCTGCAACAGACTCAGCTGAGAAGTCTCGCCATGAATGCTCGTGTACCCAGCCCATCGAGACGGTGTGCAGTTTGGGATGTCGCTGGAGGAACTGGTGGTACGGACTGGCTTCCAGATCCTCGAAGAACAACTGCCAGTCTGGGGCAGTTGCTCCAAGCATACGCAGAACCCGAAGATTAGGGAACGTAACACCCAGGCTGGAACACAGCTGGTCTGGAGACCATCTAAGGCGGTCCGCTATGATGTCTCTAAAATCAAGATCAAGAGACACGAGGTCTGGGGAAGCACGAATCATGTCAATCATCGCTCGCGGGAGCGGGGAATGTGAGTCCGGGGTTGGATCTGTGAACTAACAATTCCTGAACATGAAGGGTACACATAGAGTTTACGCGTACCTAGGTACTTAGACCGGACGGAAACATCCAACTTATTCTTAAAACAAAACAACTTGCAGTAACTCTCAGTATGCAACCCCATAGCAGACAACAGTTGGACTTACGGATTTCAAGTAAACATCTATCAAACAGCTAGTGAATCAATTTAGGTGACGTGAGATGATATCGACCAACTGAACTCACCGTCGCGGAAGTTGAACCATGGCGAGGAGATATACAATGACACTGAACGTAGATCAGGACATGACTGTTGAAACGTCTCAAATATGCCTATGGGAGCGTTCCGGAGCCGGTCCGACTCCCAAGCTATGGATCTAAGACGTTTGAGCTTGGGAATTGCTGGCTGAAAGTATGATAGAGCCTGAGAGCCCTCCAGGTTGCTTTCGGTACTAGTATCGTAGCGGTCATCAAAGACGAGATTTTGCAAGTGCGCTCCTATCCGTAGGTGTGTACTATCGTTTTCATATAGGATTCTGTCAGACATGGCTTTGATATGGGAAGCAAGACACAGGTATACGGATCGGTATAAGATAGGAAACGCAAGTGCGTGCATAGCTCGAGAAGCGAGACAGACTGTAGCTAGATCATGTAGTGGAAGCCAAAACAGGCAGGTGTCTACAACCTCTGGAGAAAGAGAGTGGAATACTGGTTCTACCATTTAGACAAGAGTGGGTGTTGAAATGTAGAAGCAGAATGGCGGCTATCAGCTAGCATCGTGCGTTGGTGTTGAGTTTGATGCCAAGTTGTTTGTACTGTTTGTTCCAGTTTGGCATCACACTGTTGTGCTTGTCCTCCGCTTTGACTTGACCACCAAACACCAAAATGGCGTCTCATCATTAAAGCCCAATACGCATGCAACGTACATCGTACTCATATTCCCAACAGCAACTTCGCACGAGACAATCCTGCTCTGATCCAGCGTTATCACTCTGTACTACACCTCTGGCGCCGGCAGAGCGGTGCTGGACCAGTTGCTACTTATGCAGCGCAGTTTCTAGAAATGAATCTTGCGTAACCGACGAGTCAGAGCAAGTGACCTTCGGATCAATTGAATAGCCACCAGAGCTGCCTGAAGGCCCATATAAGACGTTAGCCCTCCAATGCGAACATCACCTTGCTCTCCACTGCACAACCATGACCACCGACCAGCCCGTCGCGAACAGAATTGCGATCAACTCTGCCGAGCAGGATGACCAGATCGACTCAGTGACCGTGTTCCAAGCGAACCGCGCCGAGGTCAAGCGGCGCATCAAGCTTGAACTTAAGGTATGTCTGTGGAACTGAACATTGGTCTTACCTGGTGGACTCGGCCTTACTTTATCTTCCAGCAAGGACAAAACCACGTTGATATAGAGCGACTGCCAACCTGCATCAACGAAGACTCAATTCGCGTCGACGGCACAGGCACTGCTGTCATCTTCGATGTGGTCTATCATAGCCCACACAGCCAGTCTCGTGTACCCAAGTCGGACGACCCTCACCAGCAGGCCGTCGCAGAGGCGAACCGCGCCCTCGAGTCTCTGCAAAAGGAGCGCGAGGTCGCCAAGGAGCAGAGCAACTTCCTCAACTCGTATGGCAAGACTCTGGACAGCAAGAACGTCAACATCGAAGACGTCGAGCGGTTCCTGGACATGTTCGGACCTCGTCAGGTCGCGGTGGCGAAGCGGATACAGGAGCTCGACGTGCAGATCGAACAAGCGCAGAAAGAGTACAACGAGGCGCAGGCAAAGGTGTATGAAGACCAGCGAGGAGCGAAACGAGGCACGAAGATAACTGTCACTGTGCTCGCCGAGATAGACGGCGAAGCGGAGCTGATGTTGACATATGGTATGTACAGCGACCACAGGAGTGATATATACAGCCGTTGACGCGTGTGACCTTATAGTTGTGTCAAATGCAAGCTGGACGCCACTGTACGACGTACGTGCATCTATCGCCAAGTTACCGGACGCAAAGACCACCATCGCGCTGCACTATCGAGCGTCGATCACACAGACAACTGGAGAGAACTGGCCAGATGTTGCGCTTACGCTATCAACGGCGTCTCCACAACTGGGAAGCACTGTGCCGAATCTAACTGCATGGCGTATTGGGTTCCCCGCTCCGCCACCTCCACCTGCGCCTATGCCAGCGGCGGCGACAGTTTCAAGGCAATATGCTCTGAGGCCATGCTCCCTTGCATTGGAAGAACCTCGAATCCAGCGCCTGTCAGCGTCTTTGGGAGCACCGCCCCCACCCATGAGGGCCCGCTCTGCTAGGGTGGTCGATGCTGGCGTTCTCAGCGCGACGTTCGGCATACCTGGACGTAGCGACATCCCGAGCGATGAGAGCAGCCACAAGGTCGTGATCTCCGTGCTCAACCTGGACGCTGAGCTCGAGTGGGTGTGCGTGCCGCGAGAGAAGGAGAGCGTGTTCTTGAGGGTGAGTTAAATACATTTCTGGGCAAGTCGCCGGTCCTTACAAGGAGGTTGGCGTAGTGTAAAGTCCTAAATGCGAGCGAGTTCACACTGCTACCGGGCGAGGCTAGCGTGTTCATGGACGACAACTTCGTGTCCAAGAGTCGAATTGAGGTACGCGTGTCATGGAACCGCATTAGTTTTCT
>WSTH01001273.1:0-13622 GCA_019616345.1 Ceratobasidium sp. 395
AAGCTCGAGCTCCTCTATTTTTCAGAGCCCGCTGGATTTTCCTACCCCTAACTCGCTTATTGGACTCTATAGATGGAGTAGTATGATCTCGCGCGCTGGAAACTATTTGAGTTGTCACGCTCATCCTTGGTCCGAATAAAGCCATACTCTCCGATGGTTATACCGCCTCTCCCTTGCATGTCATGCTAGCGTTGCGCCAAACCGACTAAATTAAAGACATGCACGAGCAACGCGCCGTTGAGGTGAATGATGCGACTTTGTTCTTCTGTGCGCCCGCGCTCTTGTTTGTTGGGGCGAAGCTCGCCCAAGCGGGGGGTTATGCGGTTTGGCCCATCATTGCTAGTAAGCAGTTTGTGACTCTCCGTTAAATAGCAAATAAAAAGATTTGAGTTTTGAATATCTTGACCCCAAGTGTCGAGTTTTCAAGGGCAAGCAATTGTCGCAGCGGTAGGCCCTCAACGATTATTGAATGCCTCACCATCCTGGCATCGGGCGAAGCATTTATATCACAAAGCCAAGCATAGTCCATCCTCAGGTCGAGGCTTAAGGTTCTCGAGCTCTCTCTTATCGCGCTTCTGATATTAGTTTCCCCAGGAGTGCCGCCTGCTTTATTGGGCATCATCTTGTCCTGGCGTCTGGGATCGGGCGCCTAGAAAGGCGCCAGTAATTCATGGCCCACGGTGCGCTCCCTACTTGGAAACGCCCACGTTCAATAGGCCATGGCTTTCCTTAACCTCCTTCAGCACGAGGTACTTTTGCCTTGGATCTACCTATCCACCGGAACGGACTTGACTACATCTGTGCACTTTACTAACTAGGGCGACCTGGGCACGGTCTCAGCTGTGGATTCGTCTGAAATACAAATTCCTATCGCATTTACTTTGCTTACACCTACATCAGAGCTTGATCTCTGTCGCCACTGCCGTTCATACGCTAGTCTCACCTCAGAAACAAATGATCAACAAGTTATTGTGATTAGACCTCATAACTCATGTGAGTTTACAGTAGCCTTGTTCTGTCTATTATTCTTCTTAGCAGTGCTGTCAGCCGCTATTCGCTTCGTATCCATCCCCGAAGCATGAGAGACGCTGAGGGAGCGGCAATCACTTTTTTGACAGCTGCCTCATGGCGCCGCCGTAGTGGGTCTGCCCTCTGCCACCATCTACTCTTGGTCAATCCCCGATCTTGGTACGGTGCTCTCTTGGGAGAAACCTCCTCCGGTCTAACCAATTGCACAGTACCTTAGTGGGCGGGGTACTGGTCCTAGCGTTGATCTTGCTCTCTCGGTGGGTGCTGTAGATTCTAAATTGGATTAGCCATTCGCTAACGAATTGCTCCTTCCAAAGAAATTCCGTTTGCCGTGCGCTGAATAGTAGATTGAGCAATCAACGTAAACCGACTTGGGCGATTGAACCATGTAAGGATAACTTGTTTCTGTTACCAATCGCGCTTACCTAGATCTCCAAGCGCGCTACTAATAGGAAATGGCCAGCACATTCGGATTCAATGGCAGGCCGCTAAGGTGTCTCGGGGAGGTAGACATGACTGTGAGTCAAGCCCGCGCATCAGGGATCGGTTGTTAACCAGAGTTATAGCTCGCCTTGTTCTCGGAACCTCGCGATTTCGTCCAGCTTTCTCGTACATGCAGGGCGCTCTATCAGCGCTGGCACGGCGGTTCCTATGTTTGGAAACAATACCTTGGGCGGTGTGGCGACCATGCGCCACCCTGCCCGGCTGGCCGCACGCACCGCGCTTGGGTTATCGTTCATCTGACGAGGCTATGTATGGTATGTCTATAATTTTTCGGTCAATTTATGAGCAAGAGATGGGTTAAATAGTAAAATTATAATATCCTTTGCCCACTGCATCTGCATCAATGCGGTACACACGTATCTGACTCATCCTACCCAATTTGTTCCTAGATGTGTGGTGCCGATACCAGGAACCCCGTCATCGGAGATCCGGAGATAAGGTTGTGTAGTAAGTGCGAGTATAACGAGTAGGTGCATACGCCAAACAATCCGGAGCGTATTTGACATGCTACCCTTAGGCTGGTCATCGCTCCATACCAGCCCCTAGAGTACTTGTCGAACACGTTCTGGCAAGATGGTGAGTTGCTCAACTCAGGCCCGCAAAGTCCGCATCAAACTATCCGGTGCACAGGTCCGCGTCAGTATCGCCAGGTAGTTCTCTGGGATGACCTCAAGTGTCGTACGGAGCTGCTCAGTAGCTCTGCGGCGTTCCTAAACAAATTTCCTCACACCGTAGGTTTCAGATAGAAGCCACCTTAACCTGATTAAAAAACACCTTCCTATCAGGGTTTTATTCGACAAGGACACCAGCTGGTGGCCCAAACCTACCCCCGAATGGTACGTATAATTCATAGAAAACTGAGAACCAAGTAATTTATACTTGACTTTTTGTTAGTGGTCAGCGACCTGTTTGGTTTCTCTCGATGGGCATGCGACGGCAAATAACGGTTTGGCGCTCGATGGTGTGTATAACCAGTCATTTAGCATCCTATTCTCACTAACAAAGTAACTGCTCAATAGCGCATGACACTACAATGAGCATATCGGAGCCTATTACACGCGGGTTACATATTGATCGGGCAAAGAGTAAGAACTCGCACTCTACACACCACTACAAATGATTAAGCTAATGGGGACTCGACTCAGTTGACAGGGACCACGGGTTCCCGCCTGACTTGACCGACGACGACGACTGGTGAGTGCCAGGCATATTAAGTAAATCTGATCTGCTCACGAAATCTTTCTGTTATGATGAAGATATCAGCACAACCTACACCACCAACCAGCCTTCTCTGAGGCGGGTGTGAAGGGGTACAACACAGTTTTACACATCCGGTATTCACCTGGGTACATCGACTGGTCGCCATCCAGGCCATATTGTTTCTGCAGACTGTGCTGTGCTTCCCACGGCGCCCCCGACGAGGCTGTTCCTTGGTTTCGCGCGTTTACAAGAAGCTCCACGAAATTGAACATGAATATCCCTTCTTGATTGAACAAAGACTTGTCCTTCTTGATCTCCCTGAATCGTCTGTGACTCCTGTCCATCATCTTTCTGCGGTTTGCTTGTTAGGATTCTGTTTACATATCATCATACACGTTCCTCTAAATTCAAACTCATTTGGTTTCCGTGTGGTCTCCTCCCGTTCGTAGGACCGGGCAACTGCGTCTAATACCCAGACATCTGGCTCTCTTGCTAGTGGTCAAGTGATACTTGATTGAGTATTATATTGAGTGTTCCACGTGTACTAATCGATCGACCCAAAGTAGACATCCGGACAACTATTGGAACAAGTCACCACGCTTATCACCACCGAATTCACAGGGGGTTCCCGATATGGGTTTTCATTGTTTACCATGAGCGATAAGCAGGCTTCAGCTACACTTTAGGAGGTAATAAGGTTGTTGGGTTGACCCGGATTTTCCAGTGAGCATGATCAGTAGGATGTATGCTAAATTCGTTGGTTCTAAAAAGATTGTGTAGTGGTTAGATACTTGGTGATGTTGGGCTATCGGGCGGACGTTATAACGGATAGGTTATAGAGATCGTTTTCCGGGTTAATGGTCAGGTATCATGTATATTCCAGACTTCTCAAACGTTCGCTAGGGAGCCTTACGGTCTAAACTGGGCGGTGCATCCTTCAATCTAGAGCCTTTCGCCTGCCGAAGCATTGGTACTCGTGGGTATTATATATAAACGCATCGTAACGTATATCTCATTCTTTCTCGCAACACAACATGAGGAATATCTAAGATAGAGCGGAAATAACCGCACTGTATGCGGGCTTCTTTTGACAGTTAGCGTTAAACAGAAGCGAATTACTGCTCCCCTGGTCACAAACACCCACAGTCTAGGGTTTTAAAGGTGATCAGACTTGAGAGCGATATTCAAACATGGGAGAGCCCACCGATAATCCAACGCAACGAGCGACATTCAAGCAGGCCGTGACGGCCGAGGCATAATCAGCACCTGGATTTTATTGTACGGGTATCAGCAATGTGTAATAGGTGTTGTGAAATCAGCGACGTACTGGGGGCACCGGGGATTGAAAGCTCCGTGATTGCAACATCAACGCCAGTCGTGGCGAGTTTGGTAAGCGCTGCCAGTATGCTCCCCGCGCCTCCGCTCTGGGTGATTGCGTCTTGTTAGTATGCGATGTTAATGGTCAACATGAGTATCACTGACCGAAATGTGGGTCTCTGAACCAATGCCGTCGATTGGTGTACCTGCCGCTTTCTGACGATTTACTAGCGCAACTAGGCCATTGAGTTTGGCATTGACGGAATCGATGTTATAATCCTATCAGAAGGGCAGTTGTTGACGACGATAGAGTTACAAGCGTTGAAAAACATACGTTGATGTAGAGTTTAGGAAAGCTGTACAAATCTTTTAGTCCTCAGAATCTTCTTTCGGGAAATAAACATACGGATCAGCGGCGCGAGCGGCCTTGAAAGCGATGGCAACGAAATCTGAGTTGTTTTAGTATAAGTATTCGTACTCTGAATCAAGTTTTGTGAATCTTACTTTCTCCAAGAACATTGGAGAACACGGAGGTTCGAAGCGAGCCATCTTCATTAATGATCTCGTTGACGACATCCCAAGCATATATCTTGCCCTTGTAGCGGCTGGCAATCGTCGTGACGTGAGTTTGAATGACGCTCGTCAGCGTAGTAGGATCGCTGACGCTAGCCACCCAGGACGGAAGCTGCGAATGCCAGATGACTGAAAGAACTCGAATCAGCGCTCTCGGTCGTCACAGAGCAATAAATAGCTTACGCGGACGTCCACGAACGAGTTTCCCATTGGTCACGGCATAATTCACGAGTGTGTCCAAGCCGGCAAAGTTAAATCTGCCTCGCTATTGGTGCAACCTGCGAGTTAGTGATTGTAAGGACCAAAAACTACCATGAACTTACTGAGGGTTCGGTCGCGTCCCACTCTAGAGATTGGCCGGCATGAATTCTCATCTATACAATTGTGGGCTTGAGCGGGACTCACTGACGACGTTCGAGGTAGTGATAGCTCCAAAGTCAGACTGGATAACGGCTGAAGCCTGAGACGACGGCAAGTCGCTCACAGCCCCAAAATATACCTTCCCTAGATGTTGATTATGTTAGTTTATTAGGACGACGAGAAGCTCAACAATGACCGTTAGCTACTAATATTTCACACCTTTAGCTTTGATCTTAGCATCCAGTTGGCCCCAAACAGTGGATGTGGTGGCTAGAAACGACACGAGACTGACGGCAGTGAACCGCATTATGTTTAAATACCTGGGCTTAAAACGGGCGATCACCAAGCTAGAGGCGTGATGTAGGCCTCAGCACGCCGTTTGAATCCAAGGCTCCTCCTTTATGTCGGGATGCGTAGATGATCTAAACGGTTGTTGAGGTTATCGGTACCGTTTGTGCCTGATGGAATACTCATCACGAGGGCTTGACAGAGCGAGTGGCAAAGCATCACAAGACACGGAGCTTTCTCTGAACGGGGTTAAGGTAATGAGTCAAGTCGAACCAGGGTATCAGTTATGGCAAAAATACTAGAGATCCGGCGGGGCTTGGCAGGAGCTGCCAGCTGGCAGGTTTAGAGCTACTCGGCAATATCTGGTTCGCACGGCTGATCCGACGGAGAAATAGTGGAACAGATTGAGAGATATCTAGAAGGTGCGAAGAGATTTCGAGGTGGAAAGGAAGAGCTCGAGCTATCAGCCTTAGTGTCGAGCCCAGATACAGCCGTTGAAGCTCTGTAGGATGCGAAGGAAGTAACTTCACCGTAAACGCGGATCTGAAGCCTCCCGATGATCCGCCCGTGGCGATATTGGTGAACTTCTCGATACATCAGGATGTCTACCCCAGAAGAGTCATAGCTATGAGCGAGTTATAGTGTGGCGGCCGACATGACGGGTTTTGCGCCCTCGAACAAAAGCTACACGAGGTTGTCCGGAAGCAAGAACTACAATAAACAGAGCAGCAAAGAGAGCATCCCGATAGGTCTCCATGTTTTTCTAGATCATTGAGACTGAGCGGAGATCCCCTGCAATTGAGTTCACAGGGGGCGGGTTGGGGGGAATTGTTTGTATATATTAGGGGTCGGCAACCCTCGAAAGAAGTATGTCCGAGTCACGTGACTAGACAAACTGAAGCCGACTGAGTCGCAAGTTGGGCTTGGTACTGTAACAAACTAGAAGTTGCTCACCATTATCTTACACACACCTCTAAGTAGACACTAGTGGCGGGGAACTGCTATTAGCAGTTAAGGGTAGCACCTAACACCCCAAGCTAGGTCCGGATAACTAGCACGGCCTCCCACTCCTATGAATATTCATATAACTTACTTTTGGCTCGGCCTTTCGCTCCCACTAGCCACTCGGGTCCGCAATGGTCGATCATCTCGTATATAGTCTTTACAAGTGCGTCGGACAAAAGATATCTCGGCCATCGTGTGCTAGAGTAGGGATCTGTCATGTGCCCGACCAATGGATGGAAACCATCTGAAATCATAGCTTGCTGTTTCTTACATGGCGTTCTTTAGGTTTTTTAAGTCAGAAATATGCGTAATTTTTTTCCGAGTCCTAGAGCCTGCAAAGACTAGCTTAGAGCGAGGTTGATTTAATTTCGCCGAGTGAAGGTGTGGAAACTGCACGAATCCATCTGTTCCTTGAGTTATGAACCATATGAGTGCTTCCGCCTCTTCCAATGTATATCAGACTTGAATATTCTGTGGAAGACGCACCGAATTTAGACAAGTGATGCCTCAATCTACCCCGCTCGTACAAACCTGCCCATATGGCAGGTTCCCTCTCCGGGTGCTTTCAGTTCCATCGGCCGGTGTCCCTTGTATCTCTAGCTTACGTTCTAACTATTGTTGAGCACAAGATCTTGCTTGGTGTTCTGTCTACGATGCGTTCTCAACGGGATTGGTATTACTTCTGCCGATGATCAAACGCTTATCAACAGAGTCATTGCGATCTACAATTTCATCATCGCAATTGTCTCGTCGTTCTTTGTCGAGAAAGCTGGTTGTTGTTGGCTATTCCTCGTCAGTAACGCTGGCATAGTAAGTCCTATTCAAGAATCAAAAG
Organism: Ceratobasidium sp. 395; assembly: GCA_019616345.1. Taxonomy (NCBI): domain Eukaryota; kingdom Fungi; phylum Basidiomycota; class Agaricomycetes; order Cantharellales; family Ceratobasidiaceae; genus Ceratobasidium; species Ceratobasidium sp. 395. Next base: position 7,112 of record WSTH01001273.1, read on the forward strand.
TCGGCCTTCATCTGACTAAACTCACGCGCTTAGCTTCTTGGTTATGCTCTTCTTACTGCTTGTTCCACGACGTTCACCAAGACAGGAAACGCACACGCCGGCCATGGTGTGCTTGCATTCATCTTTGTTTTCAACGGGTTCTACGTCATCGCATATAAATCACTCCTCGTTTCGTACATGGTCGAGATCTTACCATTCTTCCTCCGCGCCAAAGGTTTCGCGCTGATGAATCTGTGTGTTTTGACCGCGATTATCTTCAACCAGTACACGAATCCGATTGCGCTTGACAAGCTGCAGTGGAAGCACTGCCTCGTCTGCACCGCCTATCCGGAGTTCCCGCTCGCAACATTTACCTCTTCGCTGTGCAAACCAAAGGGCGATCCCTTGAAGAGTCCGCCGCGTTGTTCAATGGTGATGGGGCTGTTCAGGAGCTTGAGAGTCGTGCGAGGGCATGCATGGTCGAGGAAGGGCATCCATCTACGACTGGGAGTGAGAATGGTACCGGAAGCTTGGAGCACGTCAAAAGGTTTGGCCGAAAGTAAGACCCCTCTGGCCTACGGCTGAATGTGCTGTATTGTAGTTGTATGAAAGATTTCGCCTTCTTATTCGATTTATCCCTTCTAATATAACTAGCCAAACATCCAGCCTGCATATGTTCAAATGGAGTACGAACAGGCCGTCATTCAATGCCTTTGACCTGGCATCAGCCTATTTGCTCTACATTCAAGGGGGCACTGGGGTTGTTTCTTCCCGGCGCATACCCTACTACTGGAGATCTATTGCTCAGCCAGTGGCCACAGTATGATGAGTAATTGATTAGGGCTCTTCAAATGAAGTATCAGGGAGTAACCTTGCTCGAGTGGGCTAATATGAGCGTAGAGACCAGGGTTATCGAGTTACGTCAGTTATCTCGATACAACGTTCAGTGAGCACCGCAGAGTGATACCCGTTGAAAACATGTGCACTCAAAGGGGCTGAGATCGCAGACGCGCACGAACTGCGTGGTAAGACTGAAGTTTAGCAGTGTGGGTTTTTTGGTGTTATAGACGCAATGCGTGTTGTACAGCAGTCGGTTCTTCTCCGCTCATCAGTGATAACGAAATCTGCCATTGTCCAGTTTCGATCTTGGCTCAGACCGGTGTGCAATATGGTCGATTATGCCGGTTCAAGTATTCGACCTGCTGATCACAATGTTCGATATAAATAGGTGCAGTTACCTCCGTGGGGCCTCGTGTAATATGGTTAAAAATATTGGATAATTACAAAAGAGGAACCCGGCTTGCTAGAAATCTTTACTGAATCTGCGCGTCTAAACAAGCGCTACATCACGTATACTAATAGGAGAATTTACATATATAGTAGTGAAAAGAGCAGCGAGGCATCAGCACGTGTATGCCTAGCATAACGAAGCTTTGACACGCCTGATACGCGCGCTTGTCTAAGACAAGGGTAGGAACGGTGCCTTACAACAAGAGGGCTATATATACAAACCAATGGAGCCATGGGACATCTGTCGATCATACGACTAGTTGCCTCTGAATATTCATCGTATCTCGCCTTCATCGTTTCGAACGACTTAAACATGTCCCTTGTATCTCATATTGCTCGCTCTGGTCGACCATGGCTGTCCCTGCACTCCCGCAGTCCGCGACAACGCAAGGCGATGGTGCTCCATGGTGCTCTGCACTCGCTCCCTCCGTCTCTCGCCGAGACGGTGTCTGCCGCACCCGCTAGCGACTTCAGGGAGATGCCACAAGACATACCAGCTCAAAGACACGCGGCTCCCAGGGGCCGAAACTTGGTCCTATGCTTCGATGGGACGGGGCAGCAGTATGATGAAGATGTAAGATTTGGCTGTATCCTATTAAGTAGAATTTCTAACTAAGTTTTTCTTAGAATACGAATATCGTTCGGCTCTTTGGACTTCTGGGAAAGAGGGACCCATCGAGACAGATGGTGCGCAGGTCGAGCCGGTTGATCAATTCCGCACCTAAGTTTATTCTTCCTAGGCCTATTACCAAGCTGGTATCGGCACCGGCATAACCAGCAACGCCCCATCCGATTCGTTGCTCGGGAAAGTTGACATCATCTTAGACCAAGCTTTTGCAACCGGCCTGCCCGTTCACGTCCGTGGTACGTGAGATTGGGCGCTGGCTAACTCACGATCGGCTGTGCTGATCTCATGGACTTGACTTAAACAGGAGGGTATGAGTTTCTCATGAACAACTGTGTGTGAATCAGCCTTGATGTTTGCGTGATGCTTATTTGATCCTGTTCATGGCGCCCTATAGATAAAGAAGGCGATCGAATCTCTTTATTTGGATTTTCCCGAGGCGCATATACCGTTCGCGCGTTAGCTGAAATGATTCAAAAGGTACATCTTGGTCTTCTCCCATTGCGGGTCTATCTGATACATAGTTATGCAGGTTGGACTTCTCCCGGCACACAACAAAGAACAAATCAAATATGCCTATCAAATGCTCAAACGAGATGATGAAGCTGGACGGAAGCTGTCCACGGGCTTCAAGAGGACATTCTCGGCGATTGATATCAAAATCGATTTTGTAGGAGTTTTCGATACCGTCAACAGTGTTGGTGTGTATCTACTCTCCTTTTTCTACCCGGATTTCTTCAGGCAACTAACGGTGTGTAGGTATCATCATCCCTAAAGAACTCCCGTTTGCAACATGTAACTATCAAGTCCGTGTATTTCGACATGCATTGGCGCTTGACGAACGTCGAGTAAGGTTCAAAGCACAACACTGGGGACACGGTGCTGCCTTGGAGGAAGACGACAGCCATTATCTCGCAAGCCCCCACAATATCCAACATTTGACTGATGTCCAAGGTAAATTATATCATCCTTCATCTGCTATTTAGTATCAATAACGTTGATCTTACAGAGGTTTGGTTTGCAGGCGCACACTCCGATGTCGGCGGAGGAGCTGTCCTAAACGAAACGGTCAACCATCTGGCGCAAATCCCACTCCGATGGATGATTCGCGAGTGTCTCCGCAACACAAACATCGAGTTCGATTTCCAGGGGCTTGAGGCGATAGGACTGGATCATGCCACATTGTCGCGCATCATACCCCCGACACCGCCTGAACTAAAGGGGGTTGGCCCGGGTGAGGGCAGCTCCGCGCATTATAAGAGGGAGAAATTAGATAAAGCAACGAGTTTAACCGCTACCGATGCTTCTTGCCCCAGTATCTCTAAAGTGATTCCGGACGCACGAGTCCGGCTGAACACGGTTGCGGACGAGAAAGACGTAGTCCAGAACATTCATGACCGACTGTCACGTCAACTACGGTGGTGGATATTAGAGTTTTTGCCCACATGGCAACGCTTGCATGATCATCAGGAAAATCGCACGCTGCTTACCCGGGCTGAAGCGCCTGATCAGCTTACCTAAGGCGGAAATGTCCCGTGTATGGCACGAAGGAGATGAGCAGCAAACATCATTCTGAGGCAGCCTGACAAGGCTCAGAAAAGTGTATGTTAGGCGGACAAAGATTACCATCTCTATAACTCTTAGTTAATATATCTTAATGAGGCTACCGCCCAAAAAGTTACGCTTCTTGATGTGACTATTGTCACTCTATGCGCTCCACTTTGGCATGGCAGACGAATGGCGCCCGAATGTGGAAGCCTCCAGAATGCCTTGCGCCACGCCTTTGCTGCCAGTAACTTAAAACCCAAGGTGCTTGGACTCAAATCCACCTATTCCCTTGATACTCAAATGACCCCAAGTCCGTAAAGGTGTGCGGCTCTTGAGGCACGTAATAGTAGCTTAGATAGCTGACAGCTTTGTTCTGACTCTAGACGGCTGGTGGTCGCCTGCTTGTATCAGTAAGTGTACGGTTTGGTGAATCTAGTACATAACACGCTAAGTAGTATATCTTTTTTAATATGAGCAGTTAAGTACAACGAACATAGCTACCGTCGAGAACCCACGTTTGAGCATAGTATTTACGATCAGCTAGTTATGTGATTTTTGTAGATGATTCATTTCTGTACATTACATATATGCAAATCGATTCGAGATTTGAACTAACTTAAATGAAACGAGCAAGTGGGAACGAAAGTAGGAAGGAGGCTAATAAAGCTGTATATAGAAACAAGCTGGTAAGTGCCTTATAGCCTGCTGTAAAACGAGTCCGACCTACTTGACTAATAATACCCATCATCCTGAGGCATCTGACCTAACATCGGCCTACCTGTACTGCGGTATCAGTTGGCATGTCAGGCTGAAGAGCCTGATATGGGATATAGCCATGATCAGCTTCTGGTACACTGTTTACATGCTCATACCATTCTCGGTTGATTTCCCTGATGCCGGGCCGGTAAAGTGGTTAGCCGGGTGAATTGGCAATAGCCACCCGGTCTAGCCACGCCCGCAACCGCTCGCCTGGAAGTTGACGCGGATGGCTGCGGGTTGAAGTAAGCAGTGTTAGGCGATGGAGCGACACCGATCTACACGTTGAGAATATTATGGATAGTAAATCATCAAAACTCAAGATATGGCCCATCTATCCAAGCTTGAACGTCGGCGGACTGGTTGCGAAATTGATTCAACACATACAATAATATCTTTGCTGCTATATCTTCCCCCACTTCATAATTCGCACAACCATTCAGCGCTCTTGGAGAGCGAACCGCTCCCAACGAACCAGTCCGTCAACGTGCAAAGTGCCACAAAGGCATCAACGCAAGGACCGACGCCAAGGCAAGGAAGTTCGATGACACTAGGATCTCGAGTAAGTACTAGTTAACAGACTGAGATAGCTTTGAAGCTCACTAGAACTCGGAGTTCTCGGGTGCATTCAAGCAGACGTTGAGATCAAGCGTATACGAAACAGATGGCTTTAGACTACCTCACTGCCCCGGGTGAGTAGTCTCATTTCGCAATCCCCACTGTCTCGTGCGAGCTGCATCACTCGGGAGACTCTTCGACGCCAAACTTGCCTTCTCCGACGGTCAAATGATGCTAAATCGCCGCAACGAAATACAGAGGCTACCCGTTTGCCGAACGCAAAACCGGAATATCCAAGAAATACCTGAAATATTGGTGGTTCTTATCATCCATGTAGCAAATTATACCCACTACGTGTCGGGCTTTTGCCCCCTTCTCGCATGGAGATTTGGGTTGAAATCACTTTCTACTAAAAATAGAAACGATGGAATGCTGAGTCTAATAACGCAAATTCTCAAAGCAAGCAAGATGCCCAGTCCCCCGGTCAAGGGCCCTTTCCGTCATCATTCGATCTGTGCTCTACCAAAGTAAACAACTCTGGGTGAAATCCTGCCCAGTCCTTATTCACGCACTCTGATACTCATACGTAAATGTTCCTGAACATACAAATCATGAACCTATCCCTCAGGAACACGGCTCTTTGGTAGTAGAAGCTGAGAATTCTGCACAAAGCTAGTTCACGATAATATACGTGTGAAAACATAAATGCATTTAGAGGCTATGTAATATGCCATATCAGGCGCCACCTAATACGCTGTAAAGATCAGTCCAAGTTACTGGGTATGGGGCATATACGAGGATTTTGTCATATGTAGAAGTTGATTCATAGCTGCTCACTACCCAGAGCATTGGACTCCTGCTCTTGGACAATCATCAAGGGAATACAAGCTTGTTGTGTCACTCTATCACTGGTTCCAAGCGCTGCCCAGCTCCAGCCCTCCCAGTAAAACGCTAGTTAGTATGACATTAATCGACCCATTCAACACCAGGCTTCTCGAAGAGTCCCGACCCCTTAAGCTTCAAGTCATATTCCGGTTTCTGCTGCATCCTATATAGCACCGACCTATGGACACGAGTCGGAAAACGTTCATAGATGTGAAATACTTGACTTCTTCCTAGATTCGGTCTGGGTTGTGCTTTGAGTAGACGACTCTCGAACAAGAACCGATGAGAGGTACGTACATCCATCGCAGAGTACCATCATCAGGGAAATCAACCGAGAATGGTATGAGCATGTAAACAGCGTACCAGAAGCTGATCATGGCTATATCCCATATCAGGCTCTTCAGCCTGACATGCCAACTGATACCGCAGTACAGGTAGGCCGATGTTAGGTCAGATGCCTCAGGATGATGGGTATTATTAGTCAAGTAGGTCGGACTCGTTTTACAGCAGGCTATAAGGCACTTACCAGCTTGTTTCTATATACAGCTTTATTAGCCTCCTTCCTACTTTCGTTCCCACTTGCTCGTTTCATTTAAGTTAGTTCAAAATCTCGAATCGATTTGCATATATGTAATGTACAGAAATGAATCATCTACAAAAATCACATAACTAGCTGATCGTAAATACTATGCTCAAACGTGGGTTCTCGACGGTAGCTATGTTCGTTGTACTTAACTGCTCATATTAAAAAAGATATACTACTTAGCGTGTTATGTACTAGATTCACCAAACCCGTCAGGAAAAACCCCAAATTCAAATTTACCCCAAATCGGTAAACCGGGTCGGTTTCATACTGTAACGCCGGCAGCC
>WSTH01001274.1:0-13614 GCA_019616345.1 Ceratobasidium sp. 395
ATTACGGGATGAGAGCTTGCAAAGAGTCAGTGCTCAACTGAAGCAAGGTCAGTAGCGCGGAACGTGCTGCTTCTAGTGCGTAAGTTATGTCATAATTGATGCGCTTTTCCATCTGACCGCCACCAGGTCTCAATGCCCTAAGTTCGAATTCTATAAATCTCGAGTAAATCTAGCGTCCATCGCTTCCTGGTCGATCTGCACTGGCTGGTGATCTGCTCGACTCGCTCCTACGTTATCAGAGTCCGCCTCGTCGTTATCATGTCAGCATTCGAGCTTGCTTGCACATTCCGCAATCCTCCTGCCCAGGCTACAACGCTGTCGATGCCGTGAGTTCAGCCAACGAGAGAAGTAGCTACACTAGGCTCTGTACGTACGCTATCTATCTTCTATGTGCGGCTGCGACAGTTCGAGCTGATTACTTCACAGCGTTTTCGCATTGCCTGACACGCTGCAATTTGCCGATTGCGCTCCCGGACTCAGGTCGAAACTACCAAAGATATGCTGAACGATAACATACGATCGCTGGTAACGCCCGAGTCAAGCTGCGCCTCGCCTCCATCACGTTCCCCAGTTCGAATATGAGGTCGAGCCTGGGCTTTGGGTCTCGATCTGCATCCACCACGACAATCACGCCTATCTTCCCACTTTGGATGCCTACCACCCTCATGGTCACCACTGCGGCCTTAGCTTGTCGTACTACTTGGGTTCGGCGATAGGTCCCCCGAGGGTGCTGTCACGATCCCCTGAGACCTGGCGAGGAGACGTCGAGGGTCGTTTAGCGACTTACATCTCGACAAACGGATTTCTTCCACTGCCCTCGCTGCGCCAAACTCCGTCCATATCATACCGTCGCTACCTTTTCGACCCACGTCAAACCTGACGATATCTTTGGCCACGCTCTCGTAGCTCATCCCTTTGCAACTCTGATTCGGGACGCCAGCCTTTGGGTCTTCTTATGTTTTCTCCGCTGTACTTGCCGCGACCTCGCCCACCGGATTGTTCTCCACTGTAACGTTCGGTATGAAGCGCCTAGAGTCTTCACCTCCGGCCTGGACAGGCAGCTGCCGGGTGCTTCTGGTTGGATGGGCTGACCATCAAGTCGAGTGCAGGAGACTGTCCACGCGCACCAGGTATGGTCAAAACTGGCGCTCAGTCCTACTTCGAGGACCTTACCCACCGTCTCTCTGCTCGACTTGCCGTGTTCTGCCACGTCCAACCATACCCCTCATCCTTCGCAAATTCATCGTACTGCTCTCCGAGCGTCTAAACGATTGTCTTCCTCGGGCCGAGTGGAGAGTGAAGCTATGGTAATGCTTGAGATCCAAACCTCGTTTGGATGCACAGACCTTGTCAGCCGTGGCGTACTAAGCCCCTGGTCCATGGGACCTCGTAACGCGACTGCCAGAATTTATGCATGGATCGATCGAAACTCGGAGGAACGCAACGCTTGGATTTCGGGACCTAGGCGGGAGTCGGCGAAGGCGGGGAGAGCGAGATGATGTATCTGGTTGTGCGGCACCACATGTGGACGACAAGGGCTTCGTCTCGACACTGTTGCGGCACAAGGGTGGTATTCAGCACTCATTGGACTAAAACCGGGGCGTTTGGCGTCAACCACCGTTATACCCGGCACGCTCTCGTCGAATGTCCCTTGGTTGTGTTTTCGTCTCTCGAGGAAGGAACGTGCAAGAAAGGAACGGAGAGTCGGGCATGGGACGACCGAATGTGCTCCACACTGGTACTGGGATTGGGTCTACTGCTGGCGGGGAAGGGTGTCATCAACAAATTGGACGAGGACGAGGACTGGCATGGGTTATTAAACTGCTGGCACGGCTTAACATCTGGTGTTCTCTTTCTCGCGCCTACTGTGAACGAAGGGAAACCTTGGATATGCTACGGCTCGCTACTTGGTATTACGCTTCGTAGTAGCACGAGATACGAGCTTCTCAGAATCCAACGCGAGACCAGGCGAGATCAAAACATCGGACGTGTCGCCCTCTCCAGTACCGGTCCATCCACTCCAAGTAGAATCGTGGACTTGCTGCTTCGTACTACGTCGCAAGAATGTCCGGGATGGTCATGAAAACTTTTGGGTCGGAGTCGAACGCACTTGTTACCATTGGATTATGCCGCTGAAGGAACTGAACACTCGGGCTCGGATGTTTGCCGAACCGGAAATAACTCACCGCATAGGATGGGGCCAATACCCAAGTCGACTGAACTTCGGACGATGAGTTTTGCTGCGCGGCAGGGACTTGCATCCTGTGAGTTTGTTTTCGATCTGTTTTCCAATTGAAAGTGACGAACGGGTGGCGGTGACGTCAGTGTTTGGCCCGAGGGCTGATCAGCCGCTGGCTCGGCACATCGCGTGCCTGGATGTTTTCGACGTTTTGATCCCGCGTTCGCCTCCTCAGGGCTCAAGCTCTGCGGTTATATCAATGCAGGTACGGTAATTTTCATTCTCTCTCACTACCTAGTACGCTGATCTCCCTGCTCTTCAGCAAAGATCGCCTATTCTTGTTTGTTCCATCGCACCTTTTAGCTCCCGTACTTCGCCACTCAACCACGCAGTCCTTGAGTCCTAGGTACGAGAGCCCACCCGCCAAGGTGCCCACCACCGGCTTGCTCATCAGCTTTTACCTTTCTGTTAAGTCTTCCGTGGTCTAGATGGGAGGTGACGAGAGTGAAGGACGCGAGATGATGTTTATTGGCCAATCGCGTCATGCGTTTGCGAGGGTTGTTTTGTCGATACTCGTAGCGTGACTGCGTTGTCTCGAGCTCTTATCGGATCGGCTCTGGAATCTCCTACATCAACCGTCGTCGTCTCCAACACCTTGTTCATTCAAGAGATTAAAGTTCTGCGCCCGACTCGTGCGAGGGAGGAGTATGTCTCGATGAGAACGGAAATCTAGGTATGAGGCATCCGGTATGCCCGAGACTGAGAGTTGATTGGTATGTTGTTGCCAGGAAGCGAATTACCCAAGAACCCTGCGAGGACTATGGTGGAACTAGTTGATAACACGACCGACATCTGGACTTGTTACGCTTCTATGGACCTGGTTCGAACGAATTTGGGCGGCTATACCTTGGCACTTGCAGGTGAACCTCTATCCCAACCGTAGCCCGAGCTTGCAATTTTGCCCTCACTTCGCGCGATCCCGGAGTGCGTGTCGATTGGATGCAGTATTCGTTTAGATGGAACCGAGCGTGCTGATGATGGGCTGACCGGTCGGTAGCACGGCCGAAGGTTTCGAAGCCCGCGTTTGATCCAGTGCTTGGTTAATTGCTCCACCATGGCGTGCATCTAAACAACGTCGAGTTTTGTACAACAGTTTTTGTTCATTAAACCTACCTTGTAGATGAACTAAGCAACCTCTATCCTACCAGTTTGTCGAATAAATATAGATGCTGGACCTGTTGAGGTTAATACAGTCAGATCGATGTTCATATGAGCTCGAGAGTGGCTGATGATTCTTGGCTCAGCGAGTCCGAGCGGGAAAACAGACTCACCTTGAACAAACCGTCGCGCGAATCTCGGCCCGACTTGGGCAAGGTTGATCGGCCACCAAAACGTGCCGACGCCAAAGTGCCCAGGCGATCAAAGTCTAGTGCTTGGCAGATAACGCAGATTGTATGCGCTCAATGGCCAGGGAAGTGATAAATCAAGTGTTCGTGGGGATATCAGTGGTTGTACGTGACGGTATAACTTGCGGAAGCTGTCGGGTATCTTATACTCTGTATTTCTCCTCTCTACGCCTTAGATACGACCGGCGGTGGTGTTCACACAAATTGTCGTAGAGTGTATCAAGACATGAAATCAGGAAAAAGCTCAGTGCACCGAAGTATAATCATTGTCCGTGACGACAATGATATACCAGCCTGGCATTGAATATCTCAAAGTATGTCAGGGCGAGGCCAGAATTCGAGTTGCTGCCCAAGCTGAGTAGGCGAGTATCACCGGATTACCTAATGTAGAAACTGACCAATCGCCTCTGGCGCTACCAGCTGGCTCGGTACTCCGGGCCGGCGGAACCTCCTGGGCGTGACCTATTCTTCCCAACCGCATTGGGGGCGTCTGCAAACTCTGACGAAACGCGCCTGCTTGGTCGATTGGCATGTCTGCAACTACTGGTGGTATGTTATTCTATATCGTACCTCTGTTGCCTTGCGTCCGCTCTGGCTTGTGGGCGCAGTTACCTACATCGTGTGCGGCTGAACGCCTCTACGGATAGTTTTATGCGGTTGGGCTCCACTCCAGAGGATCGACGCGCTGAGCTCAGTATGTGTGCCTTCTGCTTCTCTATCTGTGACTGCGACGGGCTCGAGCTGATAGTCTCGTGGCGTTTTGTCCTGTTTTCTGTCGCCTCATAGCTTTATCATCTCGACATGTGAAACCGAAGGCGTCGAGCGTATTTAGGGGGGAGAGGCATTGATGGTGTTATCGGAAGGGCGATTGACGTGTGTATCCCATATGTAAGCACGATTTTTGCTATTCATTTCAATGTCATATCGAGCTTGGATGGACGGGGTGGTGCTATTGCGGTCCATGGCAAATATCGACGGGGCCCCCATTGTTTACCATACCTCACTCCTTCTATATACTCCAGAGAGCCTGCTAGCTCTCAACATGTTATATGCCGTTCCATTGCGTCAATTTTGCTAACATACCTTCCACGGCCACTGGTTTTCTCGTCTCGCTCGATCCGCTCGATCCGTTCGCATCTTTTTAACGTGAGGCTGACTTTCTTCTAGCCTTGGTTGACAGACGTAATCAGTCTCAATAATGCATGCACGGCATAAGTACGGTAGGATCTATGCGATAGCCTCCTCACCTCCCCAATTGGAACAACGCAACATGCCAGCGGACAAGCGACGCCCGGAGTCCCACATCTGCGGAAAGCATATCGCCGACGATCACGTTCTGTTCAAATAGCGAACTCTTGACTTGTACGTAGCCAACATACCACCGAACAGATGTCTTTCACCCATAAAATTTCGAATCACACTGCCTCAACGCAAGACTTGCTCAAGCCGATATGATACGTGGGTCATTTCTTCTAGGGCAGGTAGGACAGGCGCACGCTTCCGCCTGAATGAGCCTACGACTCCGTTTCTGGTCGTTGGTTCGACGAGATTTTTGGCTAGATTGTGAGAGTAGTTCAGCAATAGTGAGTTGTGAGTTGGTGAGCCGGATTAGGCAGTTTGATCGGCAAACAAAACGTGCTGGCGCTAAACCGGCTTCACGTTCCAGATCGGTGCAACCCTTGACCTTACTCCTCTGGACGACCATCATGCCGCCTCAACAGAACACGAGTGGGGCGCAGATGTTCCGCAAACGACTGCGAGGTGCGTTATACTCGACGCGCAGCCTTGTCTGGTTCACACTAAATTCGTCGCCTGCAGAGATAAAACTACATCCAAACACATCGTCGTACGACATTGGCATCGAGATACATGTGGACGGAAAGAGAGTACACAAGCTACCGATCCTGAAGAAGGGCCAAGCTCTCAAATGGACTGATCTCTGTCTTCCATGGTGGGTAACCCGCTCATTCATCAAGCCCACTGACAAGGCGCCAACCGTTTATACCGTTCGACAGCGACGTCTATGAGGGCTCAGCAATTGTAATCCAAGTGACCGAGGTACATATCATTCGGGATCGAGTCGGCCAAGCTACGTATCAGGTATCACAAGCAACAGATCAAGACGTTGCGTCACTGGGTGCGAGTGCCGACCAGCTGTAGTTCTTCCGAGTACTTACGACTAAGCGATAGCGTGTAACGCATTGAATAGGAACATCCAGATCATCTTCCTGAATGATGAGGAGGTGAGATGACAAGCAAGATCGAACCAAAACCTAATATATCCCGTCCTAGACCGAGCGGGCATATTCTGCAGCGTTTGTCAAGTCGCAGCAGGTAGAGAAGCGGCCGGGAATGGTGCAAAGGGCGGGCAAAGTAGGCAATGCGTTTAAGACACTCCTTGCGCTCGGTGAAGCCATGGCTGAGGTAGGTTCAAAGAATACGAGTATAGCAGCGAGTTGGAACTGAACGCATACACGCCCTAGTTGGACCCTACCGGAGGCGCAAAGGTGGCGTTCTCGCTGTGCACCAAGGCTTGGGAGGTATGCGTCGTTTTGCCACCCAACAAGCTATCGTACCATACTCACGTTTTTGTGCTCAACTTCTCGCAGTGTCTCGAACAGCAGGAGAAGCAAGACGCAAAGCTGGATGAGCTGGTGGAGAACATAGCCGGGATGATCCCGTCGGTCGAGTCGATCAAAGGCGTAGCCGACGAGGACCTCTCTCGGACGGTGATAGCGATGCTAAACCTGATCGAAGACGTGTCGGTTTTCATTCTCGGTTTCAGGTCGCTCGGCTCGATAGGTAAGCCGATGGTATACCCCAGACGCATTGTGCTAAAGAGCTCCGCCTCAGAGCGAGCGATGCGCGCTATGATCAGTTCGGAATCTGAGGAGCAGATCGACGCATATACCGCCAGGTTCAGAGGACTCAGGGAGCAGTTCGACACAAGGGTGAACGTCCAGGCGCTTCGGGCGGATGAACTGGAAAGTATGCATGTATGCGGATAGAGCGTCAACCGATACTAACGGGTCATATGGTCAGGGATGAACGCGAGGCTCAGGCCGGTTAGCCAAGCGCGCTATAACCCCGATCAACAGTGTATTACCGGCACTCGACTCGGCATTACTAACGAGATCTCAACCTGGGCTCAACAACCAAACGCTGATGCACGCCTCGCATGGGTTCACGGGCCGGCTGGGTTCGGGAAGAGCTCGATCGCCACGTCGGTGTGTATGAGCCTCGACGACGGTCCGCTTGGTGCGAGCTTCTTCTGCAAGCGCGACAACCCGGAGCTGCGTGATCCACGCCGGGTTCTGACGACTATAGCCTACCAGCTCGCGATACGATGGAAGCCATATCGAAATGCGGTCATGGCTGCGATCAGGGAGGACCCAGAGCTACATACGCATCATTTTCAGGCGCTGTACGATGCTCTGCTCGGTAGCCCCCTGAGGATGCTCTCGAAGCAGGACCGGGGTACACTAGTTCTCGTTGTAGATGCGCTGGACGAGTGCGGAGATCCCACCACCCGGAAACCACTGCTGAGATGTCTCCAAGACCTGTCGCAGCTCACGCACTTCTTGAGGGTGGTGATTACCAGTCGCCCGGACAGGGACATCCAGGAGTTCTTTGCGCACGAAAAGACCTGCAGGTTCGTGGAGTTCAACGTACTCGAGTACGACGCCTCGGACGATATACGGGTGTTTGTGCGGAACCGCTTAGGGCATATGGTCGACACTCAGGACTTGCCGGCCGATGCAGCCGACCAGGTGGCCCACCGAGCAAGTGGACTGTTTATCTGGGCGCGGACAGCGTGCGCCTTTATCACAGAGGGGATCGACAAGCGTAAGTACCTAGACCTAGTGCTGTTCGGCACCAAGTTAGCCGATATCGATTCGCTTTACACCATGGCGATCGGCGCGAGCCTGCCGGACGCCGAAGGAGACAACAAGGCATGTATGCTGGAGCTCCTGGGAGCCGTGGTCGCGACAGCGACGAGGACGCCACTTTCGGTCGCCAATCTCGCTTTGCTGCTGCGTGGTCGGTCGCCACGCGTGCTCGAAGGGGTACTGTCGAGGTTGTTATCTGTCCTGTACGTCGACCATAACCGCGACGACGCGGTCCGCGTGTTTCACCCGTCGTTCATGGACTACCTCACCGATCGGAATCGGTCAAAAGGCTGGTATGTTGACTTAGACGAGCATAATACTACCCTGGCGAAATGCTGTTTGGAGACAATGACCGATTACCTGACGTTCAACATATGTGGGCTTGAGACCTCGGACTTGTTCAACAGCGACGTCCGTGACCTGGATGTTCGAATTGGAACAGCAATTCGCCCTCACATGAGCTATAGTTGCTTATACTGGTCTAGTCACGTTACCAACGCTCAGATCGATTCACTTGATCGCCACTTGCGAAGATTTCTGTTTGGGCGGGAGCTTCTGTACTGGATCGAAGCGCTGAGCTTGCTTGGGAAACTCAACGCAACTCCAGCTAGTCTGCTGGAGCTCATGAACTGTCACTTGCCGGTAAGTAATCTCAGACCGCATGATATAATTATTGACGCAAAGGCGTAAGTAGAATGACATGGAAGACTGTCGCGAAACAGCAAATGATGTATACAGATTCGTTCTCTCGTTCTACGATGCGATCTCAGCGAGCACTCCCCACCTGTATGTTTCTGCGCTTGCATTCGCACCCTGCAACTCGGGGATAATACAGCGTATGCGAAGTCATTTCCCGAATCTCTTGACTATCGCTGAAGGTACTGAAAAGGAGTGGACCCCATGCCTCCGGACCATCTCGGTATCCAGCGGAACTCGCTCAACCGCATATTCTCCAGATAGCCGCCGAATCGTCTCCGGTTCTAGAGACGGGACAGTGAGGATATGGGATGCGGAGACAGGCGATACCGTACTAGACCCGCTGATAGGCCACTCCGGCGAAGTGCTCTCGGTGGCGTTCTCTCCTGACGGCCACTGGATAGTCTCTGGCTCTGAAGATGAGACGATCCGACTGTGGGATGCAGAAGCTGGAAGGGCGAGAGGTGGGCCATTGCGAGGTCACAAAGGCTCGGTACTTTCAGTCGCATTCTCTCCAAACGGACGTCATATCGCATCAGGTTCCTTGGACGATACTGCGCGCACGTGGGATACAGAGACTGGCCAATCAACACTTGTGTTGAGTGGTCATTCAGACGTGGTGTGGTCCGTCGCTTTCTCTCCTGACGGCCGTCGGCTTGTGTCAGGCTCCGGCGACCACACGTTGCGTATCTGGGACGCAGAAACAGGCGCGTCTGTGCTCAAGCCATTGCTCGGTCACTCTGACGGTGTGTTTGCCGTTGCGTTCTCACCTGACGGGCATCATATAGTCTCGGGATCTGAAGACAACAGTGTACGCATTTGGGATGCCAAAACCGGCCAGCCGCTTCTTGATCCACTTCAAGGTCACTCGAACTATGTCAACTCTGTTGCATTCTCTGCCAACTCCCGGCTCATAGTCTCTGGCTCTGGGGACAGTACAGTACGCATTTGGGATGCACAAACTGGCGCTGCAGTCGGCCCACCACTCGACGGCCACTCAGGCGGTGTCCAATCCGTCGCCTTCTCCTCTGATGGCAGTCGTGTGGTCTCTGGCTCTTACGATAAAACTGTGCGCATCTGGGACATCGTTGGCGGAGGTATCAGTGGAAGAACACAGGAGTCTACCCAACACAACGGGCATTCAGGCTACATGAACTCTGTCGCATTCTCACCAAACGGGCAACGCATAGCTTCAGGCTCTGATGACAAGACGGTGCGCATATGGGACGCTGAAACAGGCGCACTGGTTCTCGGACCTCTCGAGGGCAACACGAACTCAGTACGAGCTGTCGCGTTCTCTTCAGACAGTCGTCGCATTGCGTCGGGCTCTGATGACTGTACAGTGCGCATCTGGAACTCAGAGATAGGCAAGCCAGCGCTTGATCCATCGCAAGGTCACTCAGATTCAGTTATGTCTATCGCGTTCTCTCCTGACTGGCGTCTCATCGCCTCGGGCTCCCGCGACAAGACAATACGCATCTGGGACGCTGAGACTGGCCGCGCTGTACTCCAGCCGCTGACAGGTCACTCAGACTGGGTTACGTCCGTCGCATTCTCTGCAGTCAGCCGTCGGATCGTTTCCGGTTCCCGGGACAACACAGTGCGCACCTGGGACGCAGAGATTGGCCAAGCTGTACTCGGACCGCTGACAGGTCACTCAGACCGGGTAACGTCTGTCGCGTTCTCTCCTGATGGTCATCGAATCGTCTCTGGCTCTGATGACAAGACGGTACGCATCTGGGATGCAGAGACCGGCAACCCAGTATACGGTTCTTTAGAAGGACATGGAGGCTGGGTGCAATCTGTTGCGTTCTCTCCCGATGGTTGTTGGATACTCTCGGGCTCCAACGACTGCACAGTACGCTTCTGGGACGCAGAGACTGGCAATCCAGTACTCGAGCCGCTTCGGGGTCACTCAAGCTGGGTGAGGTCTGTTGCATTCTCTCCAGACGGCCGTCGCATCGTGTCTGGCAGTGATGATATGACAGTACGCATATGGGATGTGGAGCTTCATACTGGATCGACCGATAAGACTCCTAGACTCCTGCATGGTACGTCCAACTCACCTTTTTGTTACTATCGACTCACATTTTATGAACGTGTCTCAGGCACCCACGTTCCTACCATCTCCCAAGATATAGCGGGCGATCGAGTGCTTGTAAATAGCGCTCAGCTTGCTCGCCACATGCACCCTGAACAAGCTGGCTGGGTAACCTCGACCGAAGGAAAGCCCATAGTATGGCTTCCACCGGAGTTGCGGAACATCGACGACTCGATACTCTGCATATCACCCACTCGCATCCGTCGACCTATTGTGGTTGACTTTACGAACTTTGTACATGGAACGTCGTGGACCTCGATCGTTGACGCACTTGATTGACTCATTGATCATACACTGTATGCGCTATCATGGTTTCATCGATACCTTGAACTCCTCTCATGCCCCCCCCCCCCCGTCCTTCTTCCGCTGTCCTCGCCGCGTTCTTGACGTGGCCTAACTTCTGTTGTCCTGTATCTGAATGTCGCTACTGGTAGCAAACAAACAACAAATGGTTGGTTCCTGCTCTCAAAAACTACCCCCAACTTCTAATGCTAGCAGATACGCCTAAACTTTGCATGCACCTCGCTCGCTGCATATACATGAGCTGTTCAGCCAGTCAAGGTGCTCCTCTCGCCTCCAGATGACTCTTCGATGACCTTTGACATATGCATACCCCATGGTACTTCAAGCTCTGTGATTAGAACGACTCCAAGTCCAACTTCGCCTGACTTGACTACGCACGTTTGTGG
The DNA here is from genome assembly GCA_019616345.1 of Ceratobasidium sp. 395. NCBI lineage: Eukaryota > Fungi > Basidiomycota > Agaricomycetes > Cantharellales > Ceratobasidiaceae > Ceratobasidium > Ceratobasidium sp. 395. The sequence continues at coordinate 10,962 of WSTH01001274.1, forward strand.
TGAATAAGATAGAATTAACGGGTCTCCAAATGGTTAGACAGCATAGTTGATTCCGCTCCCAAAGTAATGCTGCTACTTGCACTAGAGTCTTGGCCGTTCCTGAGTCGTACAGTACCTAGAAGCGAACTGAAACCCAGATTATATGCGCTTAGAACCAGTATAAGTTTGACACCAAACACTCGAAAAAAGTCCAAAAAGCTACGCGTAGCTAATATCTCTAGTCGACATCGTCAAATATCCCATACTCCGTGTTTCTCCCCTTTGCACCTTGGACACGACAAACGCTCCTCTTCATCGAAAGTGTTGCCAAGTACACCAAGAGATGGCATAAGAGAAATCGTGATGACCTTGGGTACGGCCACCACCCGGCTCGATGATGGTGCAATGAGCTGGGGCTGAATATCCCGGAATATGCCAGACTGCGGTGAGCGTTCACTGCTCATGCTAAGAGGGCAAGGATCACCGTATTCCCTAATGTGGCTACTGACTAATCACGGTAGCACGGCCGGAAGATTCGGTGCTCCGGGCCGGCGGAACATCCTGAGCCTGAACTCCTCTTCCTGGCGACGTCAATGGCGTCTACTGACTCTGACGAAACGCACCTGCCGAGTCGACTGACGTATCTACAACTACTAGTGCGTGCACTTCTGCCTCATTTGTCCTCCGTCTGCGCCTCTATGACTTCGCGTCAATTTTGTCGAGCGGACACGATTGTCTGTGTCGCGTGCGACTAGATCCGAGTACCGGTCGTTCGAGTCGTGGGATGGCGCTGGAGAGAAGCGTAGTTACGTCCGGTCTTGTTTGTGCGTCTTCTCGCTTTCTATCTGCGATTGCAACGAGCTCAAGCTGATTGTCTCACAGCATTCTGTCCTAGCTTTCTGGCGCACTGTATCCCGCCAATCATGATCTCAGACGTCGCTTGTTACCTTATATTTACCACGCGTCGAATGGCCAAACACACGCGCTGGCGACTCCTGTGACCTGTCGAGCCTGGGTCGTGACCCCAGTTCCACCCACCGTCACGACAGGGACACCGATTGCCTACTTCCGACATCATCATATTTGCGCAAGTGTCTATGGTCTCATGTTGTACTAGCGCTCTGAGGCGGTGTCTGATCCGTCAAAGGCTCGCTACTGGTGCCGCGGAACGTTGGCGAAAACTTGTCGATACCGATAGCCGGATCTGGTTGCCGTCCCGCGCCCAGTGCTAAATGCTCGATCCTCTCCATCGCCACCCGCCTAACCAACATCTCTCGTGGCGGTGTCTGCAACCGTACTCGCACCGTTCATTTTATCACCGCTCTAATTGAGACATCATCCGCTTTGTAGTTCCTTTCTTTCGTGTCAGACCTATCACGACGATTCCATCCATGCCATCCTCCTCTCTTCTCTTTGGGAGAAACCGACCCAGGCGATATGCACTCAGCCGCCAGGTACCTCTGGCGCAGCGGTTTAGTCGTCAAACTAGGCTCGGGAAACGGCCCACGCACACTGGGTCTACTGGGCGTCGGTATCCATGAGTCCCAGACCGAGGGATCTCCCCGTAATCATAGCCGACCTTGCAAAAACAAGCTGGGACATTTTCGTCCTTGGATGAACAACCAACCCTCGGTTCAGCCAGTGATGTACCGAGACCCTCAGGTCCATGCGAGTCTGCAGCCGGGTTGGCTGGTCGGGATATGAGGATCTACCGAAACCCGGAAGTGGAAGGTAGAAATCTTAGAATTCAAGAGGAGGGGGCGATGATAAGGTGGATGAGGTGATGGATTTGGCCCTCCGGTGTTGTACGCAGACGACTGGCGTTTCGCATCGAGGACTTTGCAGTAAAGATCACCTCGAGCTCTCGCTGGATTGGAACTGGTGTATTCGACATCACTGCTGCTGCCTTGGATCCATCTTCCCTTCAAACTCACCGGTTTGATTTCACCTCATGTAACGAAGGGGAAGATAGGATGGTGCTCGAACATGGGGTCATTGGGCGCGGGTCGGTAGGGCTGGTGCTGAGTTCGGGTTTGCAGTCTCTACGGAACGAACATTATGGAAACACTGTGCGGGAACATTCGATAGAGTGGAAGCGTGGTTCAATTGCCGGATTTTATTTTTCACTATCTTAAGGATCTATCTCGAGTGACGGAGACTTTGGATATGTTATGGCTCGGTTTCGGCCCGCAACTCGCTGTGGCAGTGATATAAACCTCTGGAGTCCTGCACTATCCTGGATTCGCCAATCTATGAATTTCGTCGATCGTTCGTATTCAAACTGCATGCTTCCATCCAACACTTTCTACATCGAAAGTCTTATTCGCGGGCACGCCAATGACTTGGCTCCGAACTGTTTTCATTGCGACTCCATGTTTTGGGCCTGCAACACTGGCCAAGACCGATACTTAGGGCCGACGTAGTTATGCTTTTATCGTTGCCAAAAGAATCCAACGAACAGCGCAAGCCAGCGGTCCTTTGCATTTTGGACCACCTGGTCTGTACTAAGCTCTCAACAACAAGGATGATCGAAGATCAAAGCTTGAATCCGTTTTCAATGATCGGTGGCGGTGTCAGGATTTGGACCGGGGTTGAACGAACCGGCGGCTCAGCACATGGCGTGCCTGGATGCCTTGTCTGGTCTCGCGTCTTGGCAGTGATGCGCGTGACACCT
>WSTH01001275.1:0-13592 GCA_019616345.1 Ceratobasidium sp. 395
ATTCGTTCCCTGGTCGAGTTCTTATCCTGCAACCCATGTACCACCAATCTAATTTTTATTCAATAGAATGATATCATCGCTCGTAGACATGTCACATGACCGTGGCGCATTGTTTGTGTCGTGATGTGCTAGCGCAACATCCAGTTTACCGTTTGCTTGCCCGATCGCCAAGCACACCGCTTTTATCTCGCGTTATGGGAAACTTATGGCTGATGAAGGCAGAGCCCGATAGTCGCATCGTCAAGGGAAAAGACGTGAAGGTACGGCTTTCTACGCATGTCGAGCTTGAAGCTGTTAAATTCACCATCAATAAGTTCTCTGTAGATGATTTCGAGGCTTGTCGGCAAGTTGACAGCAATGATTCTTCGACCTTATTCTAATCCATTAGGCTCACTCTGATAGAACTACTGCCTGGGAAGGAGTTAGAAACCACGAGGCAAAAAACATGATGCGAAAACAGATGAAAATTGGGGATAAGGTATAGAAAACCAGTCGTAGATATCGATAATGCCAGTACTAAACTAAACAGGTCTTCTTCTATCATTCTAACTGCAAATGCCCTGGTAAGATTATATCTCCAGTATCATAGCTTGTGTTAACAGATGAGTATCGCAGGAATAGCTGCTGTCGCGGAGGTGAGTGATATATCTCACCAGGTGATAACATTACCCAAATTAGCTTCTTTTCTCCTACAGGTTTCCAAAGAGGCACACCCCGATTGTACGTAGAGCTCGTGTAACTTCCTGTGACTTGTCTTTATGCTAACCAATAAATTACGCTAAATAGACACCGCAGAAGATCCAACACACCCATACTACGACCCCAAGTCTGCTTCGCGTAATGCTGACTCTGAGCCAACCTGGTGGATGGTCGAACTGACCTTCAACGCACGTCTGAAACACTTCGTACCACTTTCAGTACTGCGTCAGATTTCCGCTTGTGCAAACATTGGCGAAATCACTCAACTTGGCTCTAGCTCCGAAGGCGACCAACCAAGTTTTACATATTTGACGGCCAAGGATCTTGCGACGCTGAAGGAAATGCCCCTTCTTAATCGTGGACGTCTTAGCGTACAACCAGTCAACCCTGGCGCCTGGGATGCCATCAACAAGATGGGAGAGAAAGGTGGTTGGAGCGACACTGGAGTCTCAAAACGATCCAAGAAGTCTGAGGATGCGAGCAAATCATCTGACCAGACAAACCCGAGGAAAAGGAAAAATACTGATAGTAACCAAAACGAGCCCGTGGTAGTGCAAAAGGAAACGGACGCCAGCATCCAGGATGTGCCGAAACAAGAACCACGAAGATCTAAAAGGTCGAGAAGATAGTGCCCCTCATAATATGTATCACAACTTACCATGTCGTTCCCGCAATAATCTCAATTAATTTTTCAAGGCCAGAAACTGGAATTGCTGAGATAAACTAAAACCCATTGATTGAAAAAAGAATTACATCCTCAGAATCCAGCTAAAGTTGGTAGTTAAGGCGAGGGAGCCCATCCGTTGGCCTTCGCCGTAGTAAGGACCTCCTCGGCAGCCTTCTCACTAGTAATATAGATGGGAGTGGTGATGAACATGCCAGGAATGTCCGGGAACACGCTAGCGTCGACAGCACGCAGATTCTTCACGCCACGGACCTGGAACTTGCTGTTCAGAACGGCCATCTTGTCGTCATCAGATCCCATCTTGGCCGAGCAGCAGAGATGGTGGCCGAATACGTTGGCACGGAGGAAGTCCCAGAGCTGCGCATCAGTCTGGTATTTGGAGCTGAAAATGGCACAAGTTATCAGCAATACGTAGAGAAGCATGGAGAAAACTCTTACCCAGGCCAGGTCTCTTCAACAATCCACTGGTTAATCTGAGGAGTATCAGCAACGAACTTGCGGGATTTCTTGATACCATCGCGGAGGATTTCAAAATCCTTGACACTGTCGGGGTTCCCAAGGTAGTTCTACAGAGATCCGGTAAGGTCCAGCTCTTATGGTAGTTTAGATCGCATACCTTGTTAACCTCGAGCTTGTCTTGAGGATCCGAACCAGTCAAGCGGATCCAGCCCTTAGAGTGAGTATGCGCCTTGAGAATAACATTATTGAAGCTGTTAGGGGCCTGAGCACCGAGGACAGCCGGGTAGCCACGGTAATAGGTAGTGAAAGCACCAGCGCCCCACATAGACCATACTAGAAGCGACGCATACAGTGAGTAAAATATATCTTCCAAGCCTAATTGCTTACCATCGAGGTAAGGGAGATTCGGGCTAGACTTGTACGCTTGACCCCACATAGCGGGACCAGCGGAGTAAATATTAGTGTGGTTGGTCGCGAGCCACTCGGCAAGGCACGGATCCTTGGATGGATCATCACCGAAAATACATCCAGCCTGGAAGAGCCTGTGGGTGTTCTTGAGCTTCCATACAATCGCCGCCTCGGCGCGATCCTGGACATTCTCGCCGACCTATAGATAAAATGAGCACAAGGCCTACTCGGCGAGTATAATCAAACATACACCAGGAAGATCAACGAGTGTGGAAATGTTGAACTTCTTGAGCTGCTCAGAAGGGCCGATACCAGACAACTATACCACGAAGTGCTTTAATTAGCGTCGACCCCAGGAAGCCAAGGCGTCTTTACTTACCATCAACAATTGAGGGGTTTGGAAGGTACCCGCACTGCTGATAATTTCATACTTGGCCGTGTAGGTGGTGGTCTGTAGCTTGGTTTTGCCGGTGAACTGGCGAGCGACAGGAAGGAGGTGGGCACCGGAAGCGGCCTCAACACCGTACGCTGTAAGGGCGCCTTTGCTGTCTTTGCAAGTGAGAATCTTGGTGACAAGCGTTTGGGGCTTGATCGCAAGCTGCTTGGGGAACTTGGTGCGCACGTCCACAAGGTGGTCGCGGACCGAAGAACGGTTGTGGAATTCATCCTATAGAAGTTGTTTTAGATGAGACCCACGAACCTATTGTTCGCTGACATACCTTGGTGTACATGACTGCAGCAGCACCCTCAATGCCGTCATTTGCATCGTTGTTGTAGTCCGCACCGGCTACTGGCGTCACTGATCCCACGACAGCGGACATCAAACTAACAAGTTGGCGATCGATGTACTTGGGGTCCCAGATGAGGTTCATCGGGGCGCTAGCATCAATTAGATTAAATATTGAATAATAGTGTTGGGTCCAGATACTCACAAGTCGGTCTTAAGCCACCCATCATAGCCATAGCCGAGCGTCCTGCCAACGGCCGAAGGAACATAACGGTTCTTCTCGAGGCGAGTGAAATATTGTCTCATTGAAGATGCCTTCCATGATGCGTCGTTGGTCTTATTGGCCATGTTGTCAAAGTCCCAGTTGTGAGCACGCAAGTGAATGAGGGCATTGTGGATAGTGGAGCCACCTGCTTGAAGGTTAGAATACTGTGAACTTTGTGGCTCAAGGTGATCACGTACCAATTCCTTGAGCGCGGGGGTACCAGGCGCTGACGTTGTTGGGACTCGCATAGTGGTCCGTATAATAATCGAGAACAACCTTCTCATCCTCATTGGAACGACCGAAATAGAGTGGGATGGTAACGTTGTTTTCATAGGTATCGTACCCAGCGTCGAGTGCGAGAACTAGAATGAAAGTTAGGTGGTATTACTTGTTTTGACCATGCCACTAACCTTTGTAACCATTGAGGGCAAGGCGAGCTGCCAGTGGTCCTCCGCCAGCACCAGTACCAACAATGATATAATCTGAAGCAATTGGTGATCAGTTTACGATGTAATCCTAAAATCAAACTTGGTATAACGTACCATACTGGCTCTTGGAAGTGTCCGGACAACCAGCAGCGGCAACCGGATCAGCCCGAGCGTCGATGACAGAGGCAGAGGCCCCAGTAGCCAAAAGGCCAAGAGCGGCCGGGATAAGAGAAATCATCGTGTTAATACCGCAAGAGAAGTGGAACCAAGCAGGCAAGCCAAGACAGGTGGGCTGTTGTCAATACCGTATCGGTGTCCCAAGCTTATATACCTAGCTCTTGAGCTATTGCCAAGAAACATGGCTGAAGGACATCTAGGGGCAGGAGCGTTGAATGACACCAGCGAATCTCGAACCAGCATAGCCAGGCAGCACATACGCTGACAGTGGTGAGAAGTTCAACACAGGCACACAAGGTACACTATGGTGCTGGGGTCTCGACGGTAATGAGCAGCTCAGTTGGTCGACGAGTACGTAGCGATCAAGCGGCTTTAGACATGTGTGGGTGCCAGCCGCCGGTACTTTAAGCGAGGTGATACGGCCTCTGATGGGATTATTCACATACATCTTAGATCTTCTAAAAGGCGTAAATTACTCACCACGAACAGCCCTTGCCAAGAATTGATTGAACACAACTATCAAAGAGTCACGGCATAACGCCAAGCTTTCTCATGGCTGTCGTGTAGATGGTTGAGCCAATTTGAGCCCAAACGAAACTGAGAGAATGCCGTGGTTTGCCGATCAGCCACCAGGGAACACATGCTATGAGCCACCAGATCACAAGCAAACATACGATTACATTTCTGGCTATACATCATCCAAAGATCAACAGGACAAAGCCTTATGTCGCGTATTCCGCATTCTCGGGACAATCGCGCGCAATCTACGTATGGGGTTAGTCATATGTAAGACCACGTCCGCAGAGACTTACATGTCCCTCTTGATGACATTTGTAACATGTCTTTGGCTTGCTATCAAGAACGGTAGTTCCAGGAGCGGCCATACAATCACTAGCATTCATGTATAGTGAGGTTGAAAGATCAATCCCGTTTGTGAGAATTGCTCACCGAGCGTAGTGATTCAAGCCTTGGCAACGGAAACACTTGACCGGTCCGTTGGCGGCGCGATTGAAACCTGGGCGGAATCCCCCGCCTCCGCCGAATCCTCCGCCACTCCCAGGACATGCACGAGCGATGTGACCCTGTAGGGTAGAAACTTTAGGTTTAGAGGACATGAGCGTGCGATAATAAAGCGTGCATACAAAACGTCCACAATTCTAGTAGTAAATGCGAATATTAGATAACCGCAAATTAAAAAAGACAGTTATCTCACATAACACTTTTGACCGCCACTTGCTCCACCGGATACACGAATGCTGGGACAGTCGGCCTGAATATGACCAACGCCGCCACAAGAATAGCATTGCTTAGCTTGCGTGCTCCTTGGGCTAGGACAGTTAACAGACTCGTGCCCTGGCTGTCGGCAGTTATAACAGAGACGCATCTCAGAGGTGCATGCCTCTGCAATGTGCCCCACTGTAAAATAGGTACAATAACGGTGAATACTTCGCCATTCGTCTTTTTTGACTCTACGCACAGCTACCGCACTTGAAACATCCTTTGCGGGGCCCACCGAACGACATCTCCGTAATTCTAATAACAGAAAATCCCGTTGGCTCGACATCATTCAGAAATCCGCGAATAGATCAACACACCTCTCGCGCCTACAACTGTACTCTTCTACTTTTCAGCTGCTACTTCTCTTCTTCGACTCGGCTCTCCGCAACCTCGTTCCAGCTCCCTCACCAATGGTGGATGTGATAGAGATCGTTGTTTGGTGTGAGCTTTGAGAAGGTCACGGGTCTTACCATGGCATTGCCCTGCCCTGAAATATCATTATTCAGCAAGGCCGGACACACAGGACCAAACGCAAATGTTATGTAACTATGGGCAAAATAGGCTAAGAATACAGCGCATATATGTTTTTAAAAACAGCTATAATACGTTCTTGAGACTACAGATCTAACCAACATGCATGAGAGTAAACTGATATAAGTGCCCAAAGGACGTATCTAGCTGCCACCAATTGGTCATCCGGATAGGGTAAGGTCGCTGACTTCAACTTTTTATGTGTGATCTACAAGATTCTGGAGCCAATCCAACTGAGATATGAATTATTACTGGTAAGACCTGTCTACGTACAACCTAACGTAGGAAACTATGCCCAACCTGCTGACCGTCTTTATAACGATGCGTAGGGAAGATACGAGAAAGTTAGCCAAGAGCAATGCATAAACACCAATCCGAAATACTTGACCCTAGCTTATCAATCGAGTATGCCTTGGTACGGCAGGGGTGATGGATCGCAGGGTAGATTGCGTGTGCTCAGATACAACCAACTGAGCTGGGCGCCGATGCTTGCGCCGTTGCGTGCTACGCCTGATCAGCCGGTTTAGTCGCCGGCAAATTTAGGAGACACAGGCACCACCATAGGCGGTGCAGGTGTTGCTCGGCCCCACGGAAGGGTGAGATGGCCTTGTAAAGGCTGAGTGTGTCCGGAAGGTCATGTCGTAGGCGTGCTTGCGGGAGCCGCAGGACGCCTCCGGTCGATCGGGCTGTCTTGCGCGAGGTAGAGTGGCGGCTGGGCGAGACGTAGGAGTCGAGCGGACTATTGACGTTGGTGTGCGAGAAGAGGGTGACGCGCCATGGTAGGCATCAAATTCAACACAAGATGATTGTGGCAAAGTCATAAGAGTCGCCACATCCGCCACGTGACTCCAATGCTTCAGCGGTTTTCTTGGTCCATGACCAGGAGTGCGCATGCAGCTCAGCCGACTACGCTACATGCGCTCACGCTTCCATTGCTCTGCCATAGTGACCGAAGATCGACTGGACAGTCTCGCTTCTACGTTAAAAGGGGCTTAACCTGTAGTACATAAGTGAGACGTCATCATTTGGCGTAAAATGTAGCAAGCAGCGCCGATCCTCTTTTTGGATAGATTGATTGACTGAATAGGTCCGTAGTTTAAAATATAAGCATTCTGATCTAGTGAAGTACTACGCGACCACCGAGCACGTATCCGGAACATGTGGGTAGCATTCGTCGCAGTCGGGGCTGAGGGCTGACATTACACTGAGGAATTAGAACTCCATAAGACGGTCGAGGCACATCAATGCGTGTTGCTGATACTGACGTGGCGTGTCACGTCAACTGCAACAGTAGCTGAGATTAATATCATGTGGGCGACTGGAATCAAGGGCGGTAGGAACGTTTAAGCTAAGTTATGCGCCGGCATACCTTCCGTACTAAACAGTTTCTCCAGAAGCTCCGCGCCGAAAGTCGAGTTTAAGTTAAGTGACACGGGCTGCTTCAATGTCACATACACTCTCTTGGCAAAGGGTTGGCCCTATATGCGTTAGTCCTCGGCAGCGCTCTGTACTGGGAGTTGAGGGTTTACTCAATCAAGCCTAGCGAGTTGGAGTACTCTGGTTAACTTGTCAAGTCGCTCAGGGTTGCCTCTAAAGAGGTACACTTTTATCGGTCTTGAACAGTTATCGGATACCAGTACGGTCCGTACAACTACTAACATGGCCGACTCAGAGATAGTATTTATTTAAGCCCTCTGATTCAAACGCTGATAAGTACAAGCCCTTCGAGCGCTGTAATTACCCCTCAGAGAAGACTACTATATTAAGAGTTAGAGTCTAAACTCAAATCGAGGTATAACGTCTCTAGGAATAACATTTGACATACTTGGTTTGAATCACTGATTCAACGAATGTGAATCGCCCGCCCAGTATCCTTTTAGGTGTGTAGTAAGCTCGCACTTCTCTCTACGTGTGCTCCACCGATGAGTCTCGTAGAAGTGAGAGTAGGTAGTTTAAACTCAAGCTCCATTTTCATTCGTCGAGGTATTGGCACATATAAGTGGACTACGCTGTCTAACTTCGTTCCACAACTTCCCTTCGCAGTGGCCACTTGGTCTATGCAACTCACACGGTCCACCGACAGTCTGAGCTCGTGTATTTAGTAGTGAATATATCCATTACGACGCCATCTATTGCTGTTACTGGAGTCAGATCTATATTGGGGGAAGACCCGTGCTGGCCGCGATGAAGCCACTGTAAGAACTGGTAACAGGCTCATGTAGGACTGACTCAGCCACAAGCATGCATACACGCAACTCTAGAGCCCCCCAGTGGATAAATGTCCCATCGAATGAATTACCACTATATTCTAAGAGATGAAAAGTATACACAAATGAATAATTTTAGGGTCACCACATGCCGAGCGCTAGCTCTCCTGCAGCGTAGGTCGAGCTAAACAATAAACCCACCAACGCAAGACTTGACAAGACTCCGCCTCGGGTGTTACGCTGCAAGAAGATTTCAATGGAGGATATCCAAATAACTATACAAGCTTTTCCTACCTTGGCTGGGTCACCCGTAGTGTACCCCAGAGTGTAAAGAATGCGCCCTATGGATACCATCTGTCAGAGACGAAGAGAGCGCGCCAGTAGGGTCAGAAGTCCTACCAAAGGTCCACACAGCTCCCAACGATGCCGCGAGGATAGGTCGACGAAGGCCAAGGAAAGGGATGAAGAAGAGAACGTGAGGCAAAACCTCGAGAGTGTTTTGATGAGCGCCTGGTCAGTACAGCTTTAGTACAAAACTGAGCTAAGTGCATCTCACACTCACGTTGAGCGCAATTGAACTTCAGAGCTTCGCGGTCTTTATCCACCTGTGACTGCTCGGCGTACACTTCGGGAAGCAGGTTAGTAAAGCGAAAAGTAACAAGTACCGGTAGCTTAAAACCCATACTTTGAGGATACTTAATTCCTGCCTTCTTACGTGCGTTAGACACCACTGAAAAACTTTGCCATCCGGTGAGGAAAGCCGTGCTAAGAGACGTGAGGTAGTAGGGGATCATTTTTTGGGAGCAGAGGAAGGTGGTTGTTGAGAAAATATGCGTTAGATGTTGACAACTTGAGCGCATCTAGCATATGCTAGCATATACCCACCTAAGAGTAGCTAGCGCAACATAGCCGTAGTGCTCTGGGAGAGTGATGGTAGTAGACATACTGATTGGGATGTTTGTTCAAGCTGGGGTTGATGCGGTGATGGGATGACTGGAGGCTGATGACCGAGAGCGAAAACAGCCTTCACTTTTATAGTTCCTAGCGATAGAATGTGAGGTGAACTGCTCGTCTGCTACCGGCACATCTGTTGCCTTTGCGCTGGGGACGCGTATGCTTTACGCTCGGCGTCGGGCACGTCCAGTCAGCAACTCCCATGTTTGACCTGATTTGTCATCACATTTTACGCCGAAAAGAGAAGTCACGTGTGAGTTGCTCACTCGTTGTTGACGTGGACGTTCTCGTACATTCTGTTGTTGAGCCATTTCAGCCCTTGCTTAGAAAGTGTTCGGCCTCTATATCCCACTGCGGTACGTATTTATTAAGATAGATGATATGTTTCGATACCCTGCAGCGGTTAGTCCAATTATTACCACTTCCCAAGCGCCAGTTCAGCAGCAGCGTAAGTTGAGCCTGCCAGCAAGCCAAAAAATGCCAAGCTAGGGATCAAAAATCCGCCCCAGTTGTAACGCTAGGATATGTTTTTGGTCATTTTTATGCAAGTGCGTTTCAGCCTCTGAGAACACTAACCTTCGCTGGGTCACCAGTGACATATCCCAAAGTGTAAAACACGCGTCCTATAGTTCGACCATGAGTTATAAATAGCGGTTTATGGTACGAAAAGAGTCTTACCGCATGACCATGCGGCGCCTAAGGAGGCTGCCAGGATAGGATACCGTAGACCAAGAAACGGTGTGAGAAAAAGAACATAAGGAACAAACTCGAGTGTGTTTTGATGAGCACCTGTAATGAATGAGTCAGACCAAAAACTACAAACCGCTGGAATAATATACGTTGAGCGCAATTGAACTTCATTGCATCAAAATTGCTTTCCATTTCCGACTTCTCGGCATACATCTGGGGATATTTGACGTTCGCTTTTTTCCGCGCCGAGCTAACAAGTTGTATTTGTAAAATGTTTAGAAACCCAGTGCTGTAAACCTATCGGGTTATATTTCGGCTAATTCAACGAGTCTGATCAATATAGTATATACCCACCTAATAGTCGCCAGAGCAACATAGCCATAATGTTCAGGAAGAACGACAACGGTAGACATCCTAGTTGTGGTGTTGGTTTAGGGAGTGTGGGGTGTGGATGTATAGGGTGCTTGGATGGCACGAACATGGATCGCTCGATTTATAGAAGTGGACCAAAGACGATCGATGAAAATAGCTGCACGTGAGCGCCAAGGCACTCTGCCTCCTGACGCTCCGAAGGTAGCGGATTTTAACATTTGGAATTACCCTGGTCTGCTGGGAAAAGTAACATCAAGGCCTGCGAATTAAGGCAAGTTTGCCGGCTTTTTTCGCATGTGGCTTACGTACGCTAAAACTTCCCCTTTCAACAAATCACAAAATTGCACATTACACACACTTCCCAGCGTTTTTTTGGAAGCTTTTTTTCGCCCTTTATAATAGTATATTATGGTATGACGCGTTGGCAGCAGATTCTGTCAGATTTCCACAAAACGGATTCTGTCAAATTTCGACAAAACTATTCTGTCAAATTTCGACAAGATCGTATTGCGAACGATCTCCGGCGAATCGAAACGTGGAAGAATTATCGAAAAAAGCATGCATTCGTAGCAAAAAAGAGGACAGCGATTGAGAGCGCTACGGGCGGTAAATCAATTACAGGCGGGTCAGGGGTACTACGGAGAATAACAGGAAAGCTCATTCGAACTATGAATCGACGCGTACGTTATATGTCAGGGGTACGAACGGATGGTATGGGAGGGGGGATTAGAATGAATACGAATGAATGTTCGGGAGAAAAAACAACAAAAAAGCAAAATTGTCCAAATCTAAATCAGGCAGCTCTCGAGACACAAGCGATGAAATAGAAACGGGGCGTACAGCTCGGTCAGTCTGCAATCTCGGGGACGTTAGGGAATGGGCGGTCGTCGTCTGCGCTCAGGGGTGCCTTGCCGCGCCGTCCACCGCCCTTCTTAGCACCGCGCCCGCGCCCGCGCCCACGACCGCGCCCGGGATTTACAGCCGACGTCTGCAAAAGTGATTTTGCTCAATGAGAAACTCACCTGTGGTGAGTACTCGTTTAACGCCACGGAGCGCTCGGTGAGTACGTGACCCGTTCTCACGGGTGGCTATTGATTCGATTGGCGCTCATGATACTCATGAGAACACCGATGGGGCTCATGAGCCTCTTGAGCGTCCCTGCATTGGGCTCATGAGCCGCGTGAGCATTTCGATACGGCTCACAAGCTTCATGAGCCCGAATGGATTTCTCATTTGGGCTCAAATGCCCGAAATCAGGGCTCACAAGTCTCATAAGCTTCGTAACTTGTATATACTTAATGCGATCGGGTATATCCATCTTTTACACACAGAATCATAGCAACATTTTATGTCATTAAGTGTAACTACATGGACGTGATACAATAAAGTCGAACATCGCTTATTAAAACTGGTATGTCGTCAACGATCGACGTCACACCCCCTCGCGGCGCCGCTATAAACCCTACGTGAGTGATGAAGCCGTGAAGTAAGGGGCACATATCAGTACTCACGGCATTGAGGGCATTGTGTATGGGTGATACTTACGGGCTAGTACGAGTGGGAGCGCATGCCGGGAGTGGCTGGCGTACGCAGGGGAAAATGCTGGTGCGCCGCGCTGGATCACGTGGCCCGCGTTGCGGCGCGTTCGACTTGCGCTTGACCACGGGCCCAACGTCGCGCGCCGCTTGTTCTTCCCACCGATCATCCCCCTCAGCACGCCCGGTTGGTTTCTTTGGGCGAGACCTCCCGATCCTCGAGTCGCGCTCGCGGTTCAGGAAATCCGGCCGCGTTTGCGTCCCCGTCCTTGTTGGCAACTTCAAAGTCGGCCAGCGGGGCGTGCCACACGAGGCGCCCAGCTCAGTCGGTAGTGTGACTCGGGGAGCGTCGGTTTGAAGATCGGTGAGATTAGCGAGGACTTGTTTTACGAAAATTATACTCACCTATCGTACACATCACACCGCTAAGGTACGTTTCACTGATGCTACCACGCCTTGCCTGTAGTCATGGGTGGCAAGGTGTCGAGGGGATAATGAGGAGGTGGGGAACTCGAGGTGTCGTACATACTCACCTGTGTCGCCGGGCGCAACGCGGCCATGGAGCTAATCGCTCCAGGATCAGTGTTGCGGATTGATGCGATACGCCGATTTTGGGTATCGGGGCTACGGTGTTCTATCATGTTCTACCATCCACGGCGCAGTTCGAGCCCCATACCCGACTCGATACTCGACCATATATTCGACATCCCCCCTGTTCCCATGTCCCTCCCGCAACCAACTGTTCCCCCCGCTCAACTCACGAGATCGCCCGCCCTTCACCCCGCTTCAACTCTTGCCACACAGGTTAGTAATGCACAAGCTGGTACGCCTTCTTTAGTTCAGTTTCGTGGTGGCTGACATTATAAAACACCTCTTACGCGACATATCCCGCGACGGCGGTTATCTTTGCGGTACGTACATCTATAAACTATCGATTAATAGTTATTAACACCATTCTTTTGTACATACAAGCGATACCTATCATAAACTGAAATAACGCCTGAGCCATAAATCATCCGTACGTCCCCCGTTCCCTCGTCTCGCACCGTTGACAGAACTTGAAAACATTTTCGCAGCGCTCTGAGGTTGATTCGTACTTACCGGTTGCTCTGAACCGTTGCTTTTCATGCTATGTATATATATATATGTAATCCATACTCGTACACGTGGCTATTCGGAATGTTAGATAAAATGGAAAACTTATAAATATCCATATTTGGCGTCGCTCACGAGGCTCATGAAGATCGCCGGGGGACTCATGGAGCTCATGAGCGCACCAGGGGCTCATGAGGCTCATGAGCGCAAAAGGTGCACTGATGAGACTAATTGAGGCGTCGTACTGGGGTGTTGGGAGTTCCACCGCCACGCGTAGTACAATCACGATCGATCGTGAGCCTAACCTAATACCGTCAGTGAGCGCCTAAGATAAGGGGGGGGTGGCTCACTCGCTCAGGCGGGTTTTGAGCGCTCATGAGCGCTCAAGGGGATTTTGGGATTTTGCAGATGGATTGCTCGGCCTCGTCTCCACCTTGCCCACCTTGCTGTCTGCTCGTCGACTGGGCGAGAGCGGCGGCTGCCCGAGTGGCTGCCCGAGTGTTCGGGCGGATTGTCTCGTCCGCAGGTACACCGCTACCCTCAGGCTCGGACGATGGGCCCGCACCATTAGCCTGCGAGAGTGCGGGGTCATCGGTGACTGGGGGGGCTGGAGGGCGCTCGTCACCGTTCGCCGGGGGCGGGCCATCATTCGTCGCGGTGACCGGAAGCAGATACCCGTTCGCATGAGCGGGGGGTGGATTGCCACTGCCAGCAGCCAGTGGATCGCTGGTGATCGCGGGATCCAGGGGCAGACTGCCGCCCACCCATGCTAGAGGTCCGGCGTTGACGTTGGTCGCAGGAGCTGGGGCAGCGAGGCCGGCGCTAGAGCTAGCCACAGAAGGCGGGTGCAGCGCGTCGCCGTTAGCCACAGGAGGCGGAAGTTGGGGCGGGAGCGGCGGATACGCGCCCGTCGCAGGAGGTGTAGGCCGCGGGTACACGTTCAATGCGGGAGGCGGGGGCTGCGGATGCGCATTCGCCGCGGGAGGCGGGAGCGGGGGATGCGCGTTGGCCACAAGAGGCGGGGGTGGCGGATACGCGCCCGTCACAGGAGGCGGGGCCGGCGGATACACGTTCGCTGTGGG
>WSTH01001276.1:0-13591 GCA_019616345.1 Ceratobasidium sp. 395
GTATGTCGTTTGTAGGGATGGATTCGAAGACCTTTCGCAGCAAGTCTTTTTCGTTCATGCGAAAGGCCATCACGAGAGCCTTCATATAGTCTTTGCCTGCAAGAACTTGGAGTGTTGACTGAGGTGTGATGTCAAGGTCGATATCGAAAGGATCAAAAGCAGCGGTGTCGTCGATGGAATAAATTAAAAGACCCTCTGTGGAAGCAGCAGCCCATGAACGACCTGTTGGAGAGAAGCGCACGCATTTGGTACGTGCTTCTTGGCGGGTCCGCCGCTTGGATAAATCACCATGCTGGGTGCCAGGCATAGAACGGTCTATTCGGTCTTCGAGCTCGCTTTCGTCGCCTTGGTCGTCGATCAGTTCTTCTGGCCCAGCAGAGGTTAGCTTCCGGCTATCCAAGAATTCCTGGATACCATCGAGGGACAAGTTGTCTGATATCTGGAATTTTTTCACCATTACTCCCTCCCGCACATCGTACATGACAACGTATTTGCTGTTGCCTCCAGCAATCACACAGGTGCCGTCTGCGGTATATGCGATGCTGTTGAAGGATTTTCCAGAGGACGAATTGACGGCGGCCATTCGATCGCCCGCTTTCCTACCCCCAGCGATATCCCTTCGTGCTTCAATGACGTTCGTTTGCTTCCCTTCCGCAACATTCCAGAACAGGACTTGTCCGTCGAGGCTAGTTGCTACAAGCTCCTTCCCATCTGGCCTAAATGCGATGGCCAGTGCTTCAGATCCTAGCTGGAACGGCTCGACAGCACGCGAACGACCGAAAACGCTCCAGATGCGAATGGACTTGTCCCAAGAAGCGCTGGCTAACTGGCTTCCGGTGGGTGAAAATGCCAGCGCGCTGATTGGACCTTCGTGTCCTGTGAGTACGTCAAGCAGCTTGCCAGTCTGAACGGACCACATGAAGACCTCAAAGGAGTCAAGAGAGCCTGCAGCCACAACCTCGCCGCTCTCATCAACGGCCAGACTTGAGAATTGGACAGGCGATGGAGACGTGAAAGTCCTAAAGTTCCGATACCGGACAAGGTCATAGGCTCTGACAGTGCCATCAAGAGACGCCGTGAAGAGCACTTGGCCTTGCTTTGCGAATTCGACCGTTGATATCGCAGATGTATGCTCAGTAAATGTAACAAAGCAAAAGCCAGACCTAGTATTCCAGATCTTGACCTTCCCGTCGTCGCCTCCAGTAGCGATATTCTGGCCATCTTGTGAGAAAGATAGACTATTCATGTCGAAATAGTGACCTTGCTGTTTGAGAACATAGGATTCGGATTGCCATTCCCAGACAAGCAGCTGACCCAGTTTTGTGGCGCCAAACGCTAACCATTCACCACTTGGGTTAATGGCGATGGAGGATATACGTTCTTGAGATATACTGAGAGTGTGGATGTTTGTGAAGCTTGGCATTTCCCAGAATCCGAAAAAACCAGTAGAAAAGCCCACAATCAAAAAGCCCAGGCGTTCATGAAAAGCTGAGCAGACGACTTTTGTGTTGCTTTGGTTGAAAAAGTGGCGGTTACTGATTCCCCACCTTGTACCAGCAATCTCGTCAGATGAAGACAGACCGGATCCAGGCTGAATGGGGGTGTCTGACCCCTCGTCCTCGTTCTCGTCCTCTGCTGACGATTTTGCGCGCCATGTAAAGACGGCGCCATCACGACTAATAGTATAGATCTAAGCAAAGTCAACGGTACAGTATTAAAATAGGGAAAACGTAGCCTCACAGTTCGATGATCCTGAGAAAAGTAAGCGTTAATAACAATATCCCGGTGTCCGGCAAAAGTCTTAGGACGGAACCCCTCAATTGGGTCTAGCGAGAACAGTCGGGCGGTCATGTCTCGCGATGTTGTTAAGAAAAATCTGCGAATCCGGTTTAGAAAGTAACATAAACGTAGTTGAGGATTGAACTTGCTTGGAGTCTTTAGACCATTCAATGCTAACGACTTCGTCATGGTGCCCAGTGTACGTCCGGTGAAGGACAAAAGGAGCAAACTCTCGCAACAGATGGTTAGGAGTCTTCCATACCTGAACATGTGATTCGTGTGTGACGGCAATGAACCTGTAAACTGTGAGGCAAACTAGCGCGACACCTTGAGAAGTTTGCTTACTTCGAGTCGGGCGAAAATTTGATAGCTTGAACGGGTTTCTTGAAATTAAAGTGATGAAGTACAACGCCCATACGAAAGTTCACGAGCAACGCCCGGCCATCTTGCTAAAATTTTAGGCCATGAAGTCAAATGTTTAACTAGAACTATGACTTACCTTCATCAACAGATATCAAAAGGTTCGAATTCGGACTTAGCGCTACGACAGCGATATTCTTCCTGTTTTCGAATGGTAGTGTCCTCGACTTGTTGCTAGGTAGCTGGGTAAGGTTACAATACAGGGCGATAACACCAAATGCACTTACTTTACAAGGTCAAAAACGGTTATTCGATTGCCCACTGGACTGAGGACACTATTCCCATCCGATGTAAACGACAAGTTTCCTTGACGGTAGACCGTACCACATAGGTTTGAGAACTAGTCAAAGATAGTTCAGAGTTATATGTTAAGCTAGAGATAATTATAAGCCGTACTTTAAAATTCCCGGTCATGGTGGGAGAAGCCAAGTATATGTATGCAAACACAGGAAAACTTTACAGTAGCAAGTAAACTGATTTACTAAGTATTTCAAATTGAATGTACTTCGGTGAAGTTCAACCACCACTGACCACTGCCACAGACAACCGTTGGCCACTCATCTACCATTGGCTCTGGCGAGACGATGTCGCACCTAATCACGCATGCGCAAAAATCCGTCTTTTTCGGCTTAAACAGGGCCTACTTGCGAGCCAACACTCAACTACGCATCCAAAATAGGCTCAAGTCAACCGATCCTCCACTGTCTGACCCCTACCCGCTGCCGCTCTCCAAAGATGTGCCTCAGGGAAAACCCGATCTAGATGAATCCCTACTCCCTCCTCCGATTGCTCGGCCAAACGAATCATTATCCTCTTTACGAGCACGCTTGGTGTATCAGACTCGAAAGCGCGGAACTCTTGAATCTGATTTACTACTGAGCACCTTTGCCAAAGAGCATCTTCCAGTGATGTCAGAGGTAGAGTTGCGGGAGTTTGACAAGGTGAGTCTGGGGACCTAAGGCATACCTGGTACGGTTTCTTATATTGATTGACAGTTCCTTGACGAGCCCGATTGGGATATATACTATTGGGCAATCAATAAACGACAACCTCCAAAACGATGGGAGGGTACCGCACTGTTAGACAAGCTACGCGTACATGCCAGGAATGAGGGAAAGGTTGTACGCAGTATGCCTGCGCTCGACGAATGGACATCCTCTCTTTCTGCCTCACGGTGATTAGGGTATCTTTTATGTGGGTCAAAACTTCGTTTGATGGGAGTGGAGTGAAGCCATGAAGGGCATCCTGTAAAATGGTGGCTATGTGGCTAGAGCTTGACTTTCGTGTGGTTGGCCCACGAAACCATTGGGTGTAGTCAGGGTGTAGTCTACAATAGCAACTATATCATATTGGTAAGAGTATGCAGGAATATTAGAGAACACATGCAGCAGCTACCTGTCGTGAGTCATACAAAAAAGTCTATATAATTAAATAAACACTACTTGGGCGTCGGGGGCTCGTCGTTTGGTATTTCGGATCGTTTCCATCGAGACAAGCGCGAGTCGTATCGATGTAAGAGTAACCTCTCTACCCAACCACCCGATGGAAAGGCCTTTTCCCATTGGTTATGTAAATGCACCGAGAACACGTTGCCCAACGCTACGTCGAGCTCTCCGCCTTCGGCCAGCCCGGTCCTATCGCCCCCATTTCGTCTTCCTTCTCCCCACTTCTTTGGATCTTTCTTGAATGGGTCCGGCAATCGATTGTCAAGACGACAACTACGGCCGTCCGAGAAACAAAAGGGCAAGATTTTGAATGGCTGGATTCCTTCATGAACCAGCCGGCGCCACATTTTGAGGTACAGCGAGGAGCCCCAGTCGGTGGTACCAGGGCGGGGCGGAGGTGAAGAACTCATGATATGGAAGGCTTCGCAGAGGTACGGGGAATGCTTGTAGAAGTGCAACAATGCACCATTAAGTGGTGTATATTGCTTGTCTGTTGCACAGAGTAAGTAGAGTGTCGGCTCTAGTGTGTTTAATGCGCACCATAGCAGTCCCATTGCGTCACAAACTCGTGCTCCAACAAGGGGGAAAGATCCCTTGTAAGCAGCGAGTCCATGTCAATCCATACGCCCCCCTCAGCCCAAGTGACGAGCAAGCGAATTAGATCGCCATCGATCCAAGCACGGTCATCGGTTCGGTCGAGTAAAGAGGATCCCTCGAGCTTCGTCCCTTTTGCGAGCTGGTGGACGTTGACCCGTCGAACTTGAAAAACGGTAGTAGGATACCTCGATGTAAACTGCATAACGAATTTGTTCGACTTCAAATCCCCATTGGACCATAGAATAAGAGTTGAATGAGCGAGGTCTTGGGTTGCAAAAAAGGATTTCAGCATCCAGGCTTGTCGCTCCTCGAATGGTTTTAGGTCGGCTCGCCAATACGTATGGAAGTTGGTATGATGCCTGGGCTCCTGTAAAGTCGTTTGATCTTTGCCGATAGTACCGGCAAAGTCGTAGCAGTCCATGCCCATGCGCAGTGGCATACCAGCCTGAACTTCCCACCGTTTTCGTCTGTCCAGCGCCCACGACGTGTTATACGCGGTCCGTGCCACATTGTCTGCCCGGAAACAGCCCCCCAACGGCTCCAACTTCAGAACCTCCTCCCTAATCCAACTTCGCCGAAACATCGCTATTTCAATATGCGGCTCCCAAAGTAACCAGAGCAAGAGGAAGCAAAGACCCAAGAATCCGAGTCCCCATTTTGTGACGGATACCCAAGTTCTCGGGCGTCGAGGGAGGGCAAAATGAATTCGCCTTCGTCGTTTTGACGGTCCAGCTGCGCGGTAGGCGGCAGAGTCGGGGGATTCGGAGCGTCGGTGGTTCGACTGTAAATGTGGATAGGAATGGCCGTTCCCTGGAGCATGTAGCGGATCGTAGAGTGGGAGTCGAACGGAGCCTGCCCGAGGTCGCATAGTCTAGGGTGGAGCTGTGTCGCAAATAGCGCAGAACTTGCTCCCGCCAAGCCAGAGGGCCTCACTGCCCTATACTTTTTCAGCTTTGTCACTTCGGTTTCGTGCAAGTAGACTTACTGGTTATAAATCGAATAATAAAACTACTCCGCCAGAGTTTTGTAGACCTTGCGCTGGAGGCAAAACGTGGTCGTGCTTGGTGTTCGTCGGCTGAGAAGAAAACACGTGGAGGCCGTAAACCCAATCCAGAGGCAGTGTTCGAAAACAATAATCAGTTTTGCGTCGGAAAAAACATAAGCAAGTGTACAATTACAAGCACGAGGCGAAAGCGGTAGAGATTGTCAAATGTGAAGTCTCAGGCGCGTTCGCGTCAGCGCTTGTTGAAATCTTGCTGACCAATAAATCGCTTGTGCCAAAGAAATACCGAGCAACGAGAATCATAGATTATGATGCTAAGTACAATCCAGCAGCGGTACGCGAATGTGTCAGAAAGAAAGGGGCTTGGGAGAGCCAGATGAAGAAAAGAAAAGATAATAGTGTTAGACCCGAACAGCGTGATCAAAAATACAGAGTATAAATGCAGTAAATGAAACCCACAGTTCGCGTAGTCACCACAAGTCATACCGTAAAAGAATCCAGAGTTCTCGTTACCCCACTGACAACCCACACCCCTCCTCCTACATCATCCCCTCCCTCGCCGTCATAGTTCATCGCTGTGGGCCAGCACCTCGCCCAGCAGCGCCCCCTCGGGTGCCCTGGTTGACAGCTCCACCTCGTGGTTGTCCACCACGGCCTTGTCCTGCAGCTGGCCCACCGTTGCGCGGCGGTTGCGCAGCTTGTTGTGTAATAGGTGCCGGAGTCGTTTGACCATTGGTGCCTACGTTTAGGTACAAAAAATTAGTATATGACACAGTAGTACTGCTTAACTCAATACCTGGGGCGGAGTTTGTTCTGTTGGCGGGCTTTTGCCCAGCGGGCTCGTCAATAACACTGGGGGCGACATAGAGGCTCTTGTTGATTTCTGCAGGAATGGGTTGGATCTCCGTCCCCAGCTCTTGCTCGATTCGATATAAGTTAAACCGGTCTTCGTACGTTATGAGATTAATGGCCAATCCCAGGTGTCCGAAGCGGCCTGAGCGACCAATACGATGCAGATAGGTTTCCGATTGCTTTGGGAAGTCGAAATTAATAACCACATTAACCGCCTGGATATCAATACCTCGGGTTAAAAGATCTGTCCCGAAAGGTATCAATTAGGCGCTCGGTCAAAGCATTCGTTGTCGTACCTGAGCAAACCAAGTTGCGGCAAACTCCATTGCGAAAATCGTGAAAAACGCGGTTACGGGCTGATTGAATCATCTTTGCATGCGAATAAAAGCAAGAGTACCCAAGCTCAGTGACTTTCTTAGCTAGTAGCTCGACGCGATTGGTTGAATTACAGAATATAATCGACTGGTTGATTTGTAGCTGAATAATTATCTTAGTGGCGAGCTTGTAACTGATGCGCAACACTATCTCACCTTTGCAAAGAGCGTGTTTAGGCAGTGAACCTTCTGACGCTCTTCTACGAACGCATAGTACTGTGTCACACCGCGAAGCGTCAACTCATCCATCAGGTTTATTTCGTGGGGGTTCTTCATGTGCTTGTCCTAGACAACCCGATAGTTAAGTTCGCATCGCATACATTCTCAAGAAAACACTCCTCGCCTTGAATTGTTTGACAATCATTGGGAAGGTTGCGCTAAACAACATAACCTGTCGGTCGGCTGGCACGAACGACAACAGTTGCTCCATAACAGGGGTAAACTCTGGCGACAAAAGCTTGTCGGCCTCGTCCATAACGAAGACGCGACAAGAGGATAAATCTGCAACTTGCTTGCCAGCGAGGTCCAGGATTCGACCGGGTGTACCAACCAAAACATGGACAGGCTCTGAAAGACGAATGATGTCGTCCTTCAGGGTGGTTCCGCCCGTGGTGACCATCACGTTGATTCCCATGTGTTTCCCCAGGGTTTTGCAGACTTGCGCAGTTTGAAGCGCGAGCTCTCGAGTAGGGGTGAGTAGCATCGCTTGAATCTTGGGCTTAGCGGGGTCGACTTGTTGCAAGGATGGGATGGTAAAGGCTGCGGTTTTACCGGTACCATTCTTCGCGCGGGCTAATATGTCTCGTTTTGTAAGGGCCACGGGGATAGCTTCTTCTTGGATGGGGGAGGGGCGCTCAAAGCCGGCTTCGAATATACCCATCAATAACTCGCGTCGCAGCGCCATATCTTCGAATTCAAGACCTTTGGTAGCCGTTACATCCTTTACAAGACGGTAAAAATGGCGTAAAAGTGTGAGAGGCGCGAAACAAATACCTCGGTTTGAGGACGGTCGTCTTTAGGTGGGGCACGCAGCCCAGCTTTCCAATCTCCGTTCGCGCTGAACAAATAGCCCTTAGGTAAGAATTCGATTAATAAAATGGGGCGTTCGACTTACGCTGATGAAGTGTTAGGAGTTGACGCCATGGGGTTAAGGAGGTAGGTTATATATAGTAGACAGTACTATACGCGTAAAACGATGTTAATACGGCGCCAAACAGCACCACTTAGAGAGCAGGATATATTGTGAAATGGGCTGCCGGTTGGATGATATTTGAAGGCTTCGGGTGCGGTAACAGTTTACTACCCAGTTAAATTTAAGCTTGAATGGGTTTTAAGTGAGCTAGTTGGAGTGGTTATAGCCTTTTTAGTTTGCTTTGGCGAACCGTCGATGATTGAAGCTTGGATTTGGAGGATGGTGGTGAAAGGAGGGCATCAGACTTGGGGTACGTCCCGCGGAATCATATCCCTGAACTAAACGCCGTGGCTAACCAAACTAGTCTCATAATATGAACCCTGCCACCGGTTTCCCTCATGTTGAAACGCATCTATTTTCAGCTATATGAGGACACATACAAATGCGAGCTTTCGTGCACAAAATTTTAAGCTAAAACACTCTCGAATCTATTACAGCCTACTGCTATCAAAAAGTCGTCGATACACTCTCGACTGCTCTTCGGACGCTTATCCACAGTAAAGAGAGGCGGAAGTGTTGATCTTTTAGAAGCATAATTACACACTCGGGCATGTTGTGCATCGGAGAGATCCATATGCACAAAGTGAAGGATGTAAAACCGGAGTTCCGGCGCCAACCTGTTCCATGGAAATGAAAACGTGTTACTACAAGCCTGACCTTCATGCCCAAGCAATATCGTCCTCGCGACGATGAGAAGGGCTCTGGCTCCGCGCTCCACTCTCCTCAAATGAACTTGATTGCGAGCTAGCATGAGAGCTAGTGCTTGTAGAGTGGTATCACGGACAGCGTTATCATCGGCGGCGTTATCTTCCAACTGGGATGTTGAGTTCGCATAGACTTCCATCTCATACAGCGTGGTGTTTCCGGTAAGGAGACTGCTCACGAGTTTGTTCAATCCACCATAAGAGAGCAAGTTTGCGTTCAGGTGAAGAGAACGCAGCCCATAGCAAGCCGGAGACAGAAGAAATCTGCTTAGAGCCGGGATGGACGACTGAGTTAGACCAAGCCTTGAAAGCTGAAGATCCCGTAGGTGGGGTGTGTTGAGTACCTCTAGGAAACGAGTCAGGAAGTTGTCGGAGAGCATTTCATTATTCGTTAGCACCAAAGTCTGGACTTTGGAATGGTTAAGCGCGTCCGCAAGCACTTTGGCAACTGTGCTTGTGCCGGCGATTCTATTCTGTAAGCAAGACACGTAGCCAATGAATAGGTATATGCGACGGAACTCAAACAAGCGCTTACCCCCATAAGATAAAGTCTCCTCAGAGTCGTACTATGCTTCACGTATTGCGATATAACATAAAGGCCAGAATCCCCGATTCCACAATTATTTAAGTTTATCTCCTCAATAGGAGCTCTGGCCTCGGGCTGGCATAGATAGCGCACGATTGATGCCATTCCTTCATCGCCCAGAGGATTGTGGCCCAAATTGACGTGAGTAGCTTTCGGCGTACGCTGAATGCGCCGCAAAACGACGTCGACGCCTAGGATGAGGTGTTGAGAAATCTACATACAAATATCCACAGACAATCTTACCCTCCTGCCCGCTTAGGCCGTAATCATACAGGTCAACGTGAGTTGTGGAAGTCAGGTCGTGATTTACCCTTGGTCGTGTAATAGCAGCCAAGAAACCTCTCATTGTAGCCTGATATTATTGCTCAAAGCCGTTTATATATCTTTCACTTGGATGTGCGAAGGGATGAGGGGACCAGGCAAGAATTCTGGGATCGCAAAACGGTAGTGGTGGGAGGAAGGAGGTGCAACAGCCGGGTCAGAGGCGCCAATTAGCGTGGGAGATGTCCGTTTACAAACACATCAATATGTCAACAATGACTTCGTGAAGACTCGGACACAGCAACATGTTAGAGAAACTGACTCTAGGGTACGCATACATTGGGACAAAACACTCGCTAACTAAGAAAAATCAGATTATGCAACAACTCGAGAAAGTAAACAGGTTTGTGCGGTAACATCGACAAAGAGATAGTCGTGGCTACATTACTGGTATATAGATCCAACATATTAAATCTCAATTACTCTATTTCGGAAGGAGCAGGAGAGGCGCGAGCCGGCGTTTGTGTGCGTTTCCGCCCGATAGGCAGGCCCCAATTACTTGCGAGGTTAGCCAATGTACTTCCTGCACTCACACCTGGAGCTGTAGAAATAGGTCGTCTTCGGGCCAACACAGCTGCGGTCCCCATGCCATCGAATGCTGAACCTGATGGTGAGGGTGTACTAGTCTCGTCGGGGCCAGTAGTCGAAGTTGTAGCTGGTACGGCTCGCTCAGATAGCGCTGTGGTTGGAGCTGCCTTACTAGACCCGTTCAACTGGGGTGGACGCACACTGATACACTTGATCAAACGGAGCCGAGTTGCCAGGGTAGCAATTAACTCACGAGGATAACGAAGTCGTCCGAGAACGGGAGCGTTCGACGTTGTGGGGGCTTGATAGTACCGATTGGGGTCGAGGTGACGTAGGCGTGGGTGCTTGTGCAAGTACCCTGGAGAGAGATGATGGCCCAGCAGTAGGACTTACACTCAACTTGTTAAAATATCGTGCTCCAGGCATGGAATTTGGAGATGACCCGGTTCCCAGTGTGTCCTCCCTGTCAGGAACGCAGGCAGGGAGTGCAGTGGCCAATGCGGTAGTTTCGCTCCACGAAGATATTCGTTCTCTAGCCTCGTATGAAGCAATTGATAGTGGACGAATGGAAGTCGAGATTGTCCGCTTTTTGGCAACGTTGCTCGGCTGCGTCCAGTCCTCGACATCCAGTAGGAAGAATTTAACGCCATCTCCAAGCCTTTAAAAAGCAATTAGTTAAACCTAGTATTTCCAGTCTACAGTAGGTACCAACCCGAACGGGTTGCCATCTGGTTGCTGAGAAATAAGTCAATCTCCTAGTTAAACAGTATATGATTTCTAGTTATTTACCTTGCTGTCCGCAATCCTCTCAGTAATAGATAAAATTCGGGCAACGATCCACTCGCGAGACTTGAGTAGCTCGCTGATATCTTCGGTCGCATTGAGGAAATAGTGGGGGAATGCGACTGAAAGAGGGAGAAATGATTAGCCACCTAAAAAAATACGGTTACAAGTCAATACCATTGAAGGCAGCCCATGGTTTGGCGATTGAGTTGCGTGTAGGCAAGAAAAGCGCCAGATCGCCACGCCCAAAATTTCTGAATGTTATTTTACCCTTTGACCGCTCGCTGGATTAGGTGTTAAAAAAGCCGTTTTGGATGCGAATATATGCAATGTAAACTCACCGGTACTCCTTGGACAACTTGAGATACTTGCGCGAGTTAGATCCAATCTTCATGATTGCTTCATCGAGAATTTGGGGGTTCAATGTTGACAACGCATCCACCATCCCCTGGGGTTTGGACAGATCGAATTCGGGTAACGTGGGAGGTGGTTCCATGATGAGAGCAGGTGGGGAGGGGGTGTCTGGGGATTGAACTGTGTTGGTATCCACCCCACCTGGAACCTTGGAGGCTTTGAGAATGTTGTGAGCTGTGGAGAGCGTCTGAATGTGGGCGTTGTACAGAGTTCTCGCCGCAGATGCA
Organism: Ceratobasidium sp. 395; assembly: GCA_019616345.1. NCBI lineage: Eukaryota > Fungi > Basidiomycota > Agaricomycetes > Cantharellales > Ceratobasidiaceae > Ceratobasidium > Ceratobasidium sp. 395. Next base: position 11,226 of record WSTH01001276.1, read on the forward strand.
ACCTGGATAAGTGTTTCTTTGAAGCTAGTCAATTTGGAACGAAGATCGGCATTCTCTGACTCCAAGCGAGACATTTCTGGCTGCAGCCGTTTCGTACTAGGTGTACCTTGGGGAGCACTATCGAGGGCCTGACGAAGCTCTGCAACTTGCTGTTCCAGTACCGCTACCCCAATGGTATTAGTTCGGCGCTCTCCCCTATTCTTCGTAGGCTCACCTCGGTCACCATCTGTCTCTGCTATATGGTCTCGCAAAGATCGCTCCGCGGCGCTAAACTGTTCCTTGAGCTGCACATCCTTTTCTCGCACTGCGTTGCTGAGATCGCCCCGCTCACGCCGAAGTTGTTGGAGCTCCTCTTCAAGTCTCCTATTTCGCACTTGGAGTTGCTCCAGCGCTAAACCTGAGCTTATCCTCTCGGATTCAAGTTCTTCCAGCCTTTTGGCAGTCTGCAGGCTTGCGGGATCATTGGGCCGAGCCACTGAGGTTAGGTCTTGCTTCAAAGCCGAGAGGGATAGCTCGGTGTCCTTTAGCCTTTGTTCGAGACCCTTTCGGCTAGCAATCTCCGCTTTATGCTTCGTACGGGTAACATCCAGTTCGATTTCTAGCCGTTCAGCACGAGCTTTGCTTGCAGACGCCGAGGCCGCCTCCAATCGGAGACGGTCAACTTCGCCGGTCAACGCTGCAGTCTCACGCTGGAACGCGATTTCTTGTTCGGTCTTGGCTGCTCGGGCATCACGCAGTTGTTCAATCACCTCCTGAAGGTTGGATGTGTCTGCTGTAGCTGGTGGTGTGTAGATCAGTGTGGTATTCCATCACTCTGAGGCCAAACTCACACTGTTTCCGAGATTGATATATGCGTGAGGCAGATAGCACTATGCAACTCCATGGTCAACTTGATCGGTGATCTACGTGCGGTAAGAACGTACCAGCCCTCTCCGCAAGCCGATCAAAGTCAGACTCCAAATTATCGAGTTTCATTATGAGTCGCTCGAAGGCTATTCTCGCTTCTGAAGCGGGGTGTGGCGTGTTCGGTGGCAAAGCAGCTTCACTTGGAGTGCTTTCTATCTGAGCCACCAGTTCCAGAAACACTCGATTCAAATGTAAGCTCGGTATCCCATTGACATTTAGTTCATGTATTCACCTGCTATATCCTGTCGTTCAAGGCCAATAGAAACCTCTCCCCCGCCACTCGTAGAAATTTCCAAAGTAGGCGCAGGCTCTTCCATTCCTCGTGGGTCGAACGGTAGCTGCCCATGAACCTCGCTTCGGTAAACCTGTCGTCGCTTTCTCTCATGTGCAGACAGCTTTGCTAGAACCTCCGCGATAGCTTGAGCTTTGTCCGTGAAAAACCTGTCTACGATAGCGTTTAGAGGTCAATATCAATACGCTAAATAAAATCTTGGATTAGCTTACTAAATTCCCGCCTACGAACAACCTCCACAATCGTAGCGCCATACATATAGAGCATATTGCGGAGACGCTGTAGGTGCGGGAATCCTCCCTTCTGCCTGAAATCAGCCTCCAAGGTTGCAAGGTCGTCCGGAATATGAGACATTGAGTGCTGAGCATCGGAGATTCCAGCCAGAAAGGAGAACACATGCTCTGTTGACCTATTCTGCTCGTGTGCATGAGTAAATCGTCGTCAATTTTATTCAACATGGCCTCATTTCACCTTGATTCTGCACACCTCCTGGTAGAGTTGCAATAGCCTTTGCCTGGCATCCATGTCTGCAGAGTCTACGATTTTAGTTTAAGCGGCCGGAGGACGTCACAAACCCTGTACCTGAGGCATTGTTCTTCAAGCTCTCCAAACAGTCCTCCGCTTGCTTGACGTACAGCGCCGCTTCGTTGTATCTGAGCCCGAAAACAATATGTGAGTCGAAACCCCCTAATGAACAAATCTCGTGCTCACAGTGCAGTTTCCAAATTGGATTTGATTTCAGAAATATCCATGACTAGTTGGCTGAAAGAATCTACCGTGGAATGGTAGCGGGTCGATAGCTCGTCTTTAAATGCATCAGGTTATTAATACCCGTCAAACAAGAAAAGCACCTACTGTGTAACTTCGTGCAAGACTCAGCTACCATCTGCATCTTGGAGTTTGAGACATAATCTCCCAGTGTTCTCTCTCGGCCTGTAGCTTCGACTCCACGGCGTACGACCGCTGATAAGAATTCGGGATGGACCTTGACATTAGAAATAATCTCAAGGTCGAGTTTGTGGCCTTGAAGGAGGGCTTGCTGTCGATCCAGCTCACGTTGAGCCACATTACGAAACGAGTCGAATGTGTCGGCGAGCGTCATGACGTGTCCTTCGAGGTTCAACATAATAACCGAGAGTGCCTCATGTTGAATACTTATAGATGTCCC
>WSTH01001277.1:0-12127 GCA_019616345.1 Ceratobasidium sp. 395
AGGGACGATTCACCCGAAATGCGAGCGTACCGCGAAGATAAGGCGAAGCAAGACGAGATGATCAGCAATTATGCGAAGATGGAGCTAAAATTAGAAAGTCTGCAGCACGCCAACGAACAAATGGCCGCTTCGTACAAGTAAGCAGGGATGTTGACCTGCTCGTTTGGACAAACTAAATAAAAATTCTAGGTCCCAAGAGGACGAACTTAATCTTGTCAGGTCGCGAGTTGATGACCTTACACGTCGGTTAGCTTCTGCAACCGCGTCGAATCCCTTTAACAAATCAGCAACTAAGGCTGCTGCGGCGACACAAGAACAGATACGCCAACTTGAAGAGGAAAATAACGAGCTCAGGAGTAAGAACGCCGTTCTGATGGACGAAGTTGAGGAAGTCAAAGCAATGGTGGAATTTCTCCGTTCTGAACGTGTTAATTTCGGTGGCCCTCAATCACCGGCACACCGCGTGAGCGACCCGAGTGGTACATCTCCACGCCTCACAACCCTAGCGCTCGCCGATTTAACTGATGCAAGCGCTGACCGTCCCCAAGATGTGGTTTCGGCAGCGTAGAATTTTTGCGTATCCATTTGGCTGAATCAGCTCATGTATCATAAAAGAAATCTACTCATGCTTTGTATTTCTGATCGAGGTTTGAAAGTCATGGCCAGAAACAGGTAATGGTGGCCAAACGAAATAATGGCTCTTGTTGCATCTACTCTAAATTTTGTTTTACTTTCTACTCTAAACACAAGCACGTACAAGGACAATTCTGATTCCGCAGGGCCAATAACTTTGGCGCCGGGCCACGGCCCGCCGGAGTTCCCCCGGAGGTCGATGGGGCTCAAAACTCATGGTCACAAAATTGATTCAGGATGAAATGTGTCAGATAATTGCAGGTGTTGCATAAGAAGGTGACAAAAGATGTGGTCAGCATGGGGGTCGAACCCATGGCCTTCGAGTGGCTTACGTAGTGCTCTACGCAATATTAGCTCGACGCTCTAACCAACTGAGCTAGCCAACCTTATGTCTCGATGAGCATGCTTCAGATCTATACGGTTACATGGTTCTAAACACCCGCATATATACGACCTACTCACGTTTGACTCGCCAGTACCCTCCCCAGCTTGTGTCATCCCGCCTTGTAGCAACACATTCTCCTGCGGATCGAGTCGAGCTGTCGATCATAACTTTCAAGCATGGTCTACCATTATCATACCTATAGCGGCCGCGTGTGTGGCTTATATGAAAACTATTGTTTAATATTAAAGCAACAGAACATCCATTTTTTGAGTTCCTGCACGCCTGTAGGCTTTATCTTACGGCTAGTTTTCTGGCCCGTTGATTGTTACTGTAGCAAATACGTTACTGATTACACAAGCGCTTACGACCAAAGCCTCCCAATTGAAGTCCCTTAGGACCATCAGCTCGACTTTTGCCAACTTTTTGCTCGGTGGCAAATCAGTGACCCTATTAGGTAGGCGATGTGTAACTATCTGGACGCTAGCTGCGGAGAATGAATTCGCTAGGGACTGAACCATGGACGCGACTCTAGACTTGTTGCTGTTTGCTTACTGCTTGGATCATGAACGCGTGTTTGTAAATCACGTTCTCTACTGGGCCTCTTCGTCAAGTGGACCTCAACGACCTCTTCTAACACCGCAGTGGATTTGCCACCCATAGTCTACAGTATAAAGTGCGAGAGATGTGAGTGAGTTGCAGCCCAGCTACCAGTTCTCGTCTCACTCAAACATGGCTTCTTCGTCGAAGACACCCGACCACCGTGCTCGGAACCGAGCTGCAAATTCCTCGACTGGCAGCAAGCGCAAGGCACAATCGCTCGCCGAAACCAATCCCACTGACCCACACAACCGAACTACTCCAAGAAAGCCTCGCAGCGGTGTGGCCGACACTACCACTCCTCGCAACCTCGGATCTGCACAACGAACGAAAGAAAGCTCTGGGAACGCTGGTGTGACGTCTCGGCCTTCTAGATCCACCAAGTTCCGTACGACCGACGCTACTCATTCCCGTACAAGTAGCACTATCCTCGCGACCCCCGACGCACCTAAACAGTTCGAGATGGACCGTTTCCTCGAATCTGAAATGCAGGGAGCAATTTTTTGCGACCCCAAGTTCGTCGAGAACTTCCTAAGCGTCGACTCGACCAGGCTACAGACTGTTCTTGAGGACTGTGAAGACGGCCTCGACGCTCTGCGATTCAACGACCGCGTCACTCGGGAGCGCCAACTCTATGACTCTATTCGCGAGGTACTCAACATCATCAAGGCAGCCGTCGACGGCAGCGAGAACACCGACCAGTTTCTCGATGTCTCTGCGGAACCTATCACAGCTCACTACGACGATATGGCTGGAATCAAACCTGACCTGGTGCTGTTCGAAGGGGACACTCATCACTGGGAGACCGTCAGGACGCCGATCGAGGTGAAGAGGCAGGCGACATACCTCAAGACTGGGATGAAGCAGCTGACGCGGTACGCACGGGCGGTGTTTGCGCACCAGTTGCACCGCCGCCACCTATATGGGCTGGTCGTATGCAAATGGGAGGCAACGTTTGTGCGGTTCGACCGGAGCGGGATACTACACTCGAAGCCAATGGATATACGCAGTCAGGACTTTCGTGAGGCGTTCGCTGGGCTGATGATGCTGGACGAAGAAGCGTTTGGATACGACACGGCGTTTACTACTCGACCCAGGAGGGATGGGCGACTCGAGTTCTACGTGGACTTGCCTGGTGAGGCGTTCCCGCCCCAGGAGCGGGACGTGGCTACGACCAAAAACGAACCTGGCAGTGCCACTGGCGCCCCCGGCCCCAGCAACTCGCCCAGCGGAATACGGAAGCTGCCAACTCGAAGGCTCAAGGTGATGGAGCGGTTGTGCCATCGCAAAAGCATTCGCGGACGCGCGACGATTGTGCTCCGAGTACGGGAAGTCATACAAGCCGGGACTTCAGACGAGCTAGAAGTGGCTCCGAAATGCGTCAAGACACGCGGCCAAAGGAAACAAGCACAAGCTTCACCTGAACTACCTGAGGAGCTCGGAACGCAAGACTACGTGCTGAAACTGATGTGGCGCGACCCGAACAAGAGGATGGAAGGAGAAGTGCTCGAACGCTTGGTAGGTACATATGGGGTGGCACAGCACATGTGGCACAGCGACGTCTTCAAAACTTGCAGCTCCCAGGATTGCGGGGGGTCTCTGGACAATTCTTGTGGTGGCTGCGTAGATAGAACGCCAGGCCGAGCTCGAATGTTGGTTACGAAGAACTTGACCGACTTGGACATTGCGATACCGGAAGAGGCTGAAGGGGAAGAGGAAACGGTCTACAGTAAGTGTACACCAATCGCCTCCTTATATTCTTGTGCTCATATACTCTCGTTGCAGGGGAAGTCGAGACGAACGAATACTCGGAGGTCCACGCTCAACGGACGTCGCGCATCTACTGTCGACTACTTATGTCTACCGTTGGTTCTCCTCTATGCTCAGCGGAGAGCCCGCGCCAGCTACTTCAGGCGGTGCTAGATGCGATCCTCGGTAAGCCCGCAATTGTTCCTCAGCCCATTCGCTAACTTGAATTCGATTAGGCTACTGGGAACTTGTGAACAAGGGATTGCTGCACCGAGACATCAGCGATGGGAACGTGCTAATGCTTCAAGAAGGCAGCGGGTACAACAAGCGGGAGTGGGAAAGTCAACAGGAGCCCGTGAGCGGCAAGGACGCGTCCCAAGCAGAATCGGAGAAGCTATTGCAAAACGTGCTGAAGACGTTGGGCCGGGACCCGAGCGGAATCTTGAACGACTTCGACCTGTTTACGACGCACAATCAAATGGGTGCTTCGTTCTTCCACGAACCAACTTCTGAAGACGACGAATCTGGTACGTGATGGAGGTCTGGCAGCAGTGTTGTTTCTAACTATGAAAATGTAGCGGGGCGAGGGATGAAACGGCGCAAGTTGGACTCTTCGACCTCTACAACTACTCATTCCACCGTGTCAGACAAGGGCAAAGAACCCGAGACATATGGGTCCGAAGAGTCGAGCTTAACCCAAGTCGCCAACGCGGACAAGGGAGCGAGTTGTAAAGATATAGACTTTCGCACCGTAAGTGACAGTATGGTATTGTTCTGGTTCCTGCTCTAACTTGTGCGACCGTAGGGCACCCCCACGTTTATGTCTTATCGAGTTTTGAAAATCCCTGTCGGCCAACGCTACGAGCACTCCTTCATGGACGACTTGGAGTCGTTCTTCTGGGTCATCCTGTGGTCTGTTCTGGAGCACGTCGACGCAAACAGCACTCGCCTTGAGGTTGCTGAACAGATACGGGGGGCCGCACCGATACTAAATCGCCTGGATCAATTCAAACTCGACAACATTGCTTCCGCGAAGATGGAACTGCTCGCGGACTGTTCTTTGGAAGATGGTCACGCTATGAAGAGCAACCTCGCTTCCTGCAAAAGTAGCTGGGCAGAGGATCCGATGATAGTGAAACTTATTTTGAAGCTGGGTGTATATTTCTTCGGGATAAAACGTGCGAAGATTGCCAAGTATACGCCAGTCAAGGTCTTTCCGGTGGTTGTCAAGATGATCACTGACGCGTTGGAGCAGTCAGAGTTTTCGTCATCAGAGTCTGAAAGTGATTAGAAGGGGTGCTTCTATCTCATGCTAACCCGTTAGACGCTTTAGGTTGCCTGTATATTATTATGCTTAATCATATCAATTATATGGATGAATGAAAACTGGAAATGATTGATCGATGGTACATGGGTGCTCACGAATTTCAGCTCGAGACAATAGTCTCCGGCGCGATGTTCCTGATCCGCCTGCTGGGGTGCAGCCGGCAATCCGTTGAAGGTGAGCAATTGATCATATGCACATGACATCGAAGGTAGATATAACATACGACTTAATTTTGCTACGAGCAAGCAAGGTACATACAAAACAACTAACTTGGGCATTTATCTTGCATTTAATCTCGCTGCTGTGGTGATCGATCAACGTTATAAATAGTACCAATTAGGACTCACGTGATCGTGATGGGAATCAGCGCCCTGAACTGGAACTACCACCAGTAACATTAGCTCGATGCTCTAACCAATTGAGCTAACCAACCATGTTACCCAGTGAACTCACTTAGACTATCACCCACTAAGCTGCTCGCGGGTGAACTTCTGATTTCCCCGCCGTCTACATTCCACCTCCTACAATTCTCAATCGTCCCTCCCCAACCGGGCCCGTTAGCCCGCTCGCCTTACGAGAATCACACTTTATCCGGGAGCGTGCCTCGTGGCCCTAGTTCTCTGTGCCTTTAAGATGCTCGTCTTCGTCTCGTGGATGCTTCGCTGCGGCCATCCAGCCCGTTCTTCATATGTTCTACCGACGCCAAGCTGATCGGCTTGGAATGTGCCTGCTTCATACTACTCGATATACTCTCTTAGCGCTCTCCGCTTTCCTTTTGCGGAGGATTCAGCATCCTCTGGCTTGGCACCCATCAATCTTTGTCTAATATTGCAAGTGACTCGAGTTTCTTTCATCTCGGTAATACCACAAAATGTCCCGACAAGTCCCGAGCGCCGATATAAATACATGAGCGTTATTCTGTAGCTTTATCGTGCAATGTCGTCTCGTGCGATGAGGTCAAAGCTGCGTCTCGTCGACCACACGCTAATGCTCTGGCTGTTTGCTGGCTTCCTCGGTACTACACAAGCTGCGTTGGTTGACTTGACTAGCGCAAATCGAAGAATTCAAGTGCCTGGGCTGCCAGGTACTTCTCGTTTAAAGTTAACTTAGCCCAAGATCTAACTTCAAGTAATAGACTGGTCAAAAGTCGGGTTCGAGGGTGGTAAAGCCCTTCCAGATAACTCTAAAGGTTGGTTTCTCTAGTCCTCAGATGTTCGTAATACTCTGATTCAGATGATTTGTAGTCGCATATACACTTTCAGCGGCCCAGCTAGCATCCACGTATGGATTGATTCCGAACGACGGGTACGTCCTACGTTTTATATCCTCACCAGGCGAGACCCAACCGTATGGCTTTAGGCAAGATGACACTACTGCACTTCAGAACGCGATCAAGGCAGTCAGCTCACAAGCAGTGCCAAATGGAAGCTACCGGTTAATCCAGCTTCCAGCAGGTAAGTTCATCCAAAGGACTAAGCTAATGTATGGCTCATTTATATAATAGGTACCATAAACCTATCATGGATGATTTACGTCGACACGAGCTATCTTATTATTCGCGGCGCTGGCAGCGACCCTAACACTGGAACAAAAATTGTATTCCGACCTGACGCCGATACTAAGTATGACAAAATTATCAATGAAAGGGTACGTACTCTGGACAGTAGTTTACAGATTCACTATACTGACTGAATCCCTAGTGGGACCTCGATGGTATGACATACAGCTGGGATTTCCAAGATGAAACAGCAAACGGCCCCGGACCTCGTGTTCGTGGTACAGCAACCGGTGGATGGTACTAAAAACAGTAGTCAACTGCGCTGGGATGCTAACCGGTTTATTTGAGTACAGGCTCTGGCCTGGCCGATCGATATTTCGCGTTGGAAGCAGCAAAGTTGCTCGTAAGTACACACGCCAATTTGCAGAAGCTCCGCGCAATCGGAAAGAGCTCTTCATGGGATCGGTCAACTATCATTGGCGATCCGACGAAGGGACCACCAAAGGTAAACTCAGTTTCGTAACGTTGATTCACTGTGTGTCTGATTGGTGGTCGCAACACAGGGTGGATGGTTTCCCAGGCGAAGGATAAGGGCGGCCACTTGGGGACAAGTATTGTACATGTAAGTTTGCCATGAATTGACCCTATGAAGTATATTGTTGCCTAACTCGTATTGTAGATCAACGTCACCAATACAACCTGGGTGACTACAGATGACTTGACCGCTACAGACGTTTGGATCGGTAAGTTTGCGGATGGATGGCACTGTTAATCAAGTTATTTATCTGTATCCCCACACTCAGCTTCTCCGGCCAAAAGAAATGGTATAACTTATTTGTGCGTTCATTCTACGTATATCAGATCGACTGATCTCCTTTCTACGTACCAGACTTCCTGAGCTGGGGGGTTGTAACCGAAGACTGGTTTGTCAATAGTTACATCTAGTAAGTACCGAAGTGTAGTGCCGAAGTGTAGTATTGGAAAACGGAATACTGACGGCCGAATTTGAACAAATAGCCAGGTGAATAAAACTATGTTAGACTTGAGTAACCAGACGCTGAAGTAGCCATCAGGATTGGTTTACCATCACTGAACGCGGGTCTGATGCAGAGGGGCCATACTACAAGCTAGATCGCCCTCTCCGATTTGATGTGTATCGATCTTCAACTGGAGATGGAAGCTTACCGATGGAGGACACTGAAACTTTTGCGAAAGCAATGCCCATTTCACATGTGGTTCATCATGTTGGCATCGAAGTATGTTAGCACAATACTAACTCGTACACACACTAACTCGTGCACTCTAGAATCTGTATATTACACAGGAAATCGATGGCCTCAGACCCGAAGACGGTACGTCTTGAAGATATGCATATAGCCCGACTTCAAACTCAAACGCCTTATATATAGCGCAACGTAACTACGGAAACCTCGCGCCTGAGCAATCCATGCACGGAATCGTGTTCAGATTTGCCCGCGATTGCTGGGTTCGCGGCATTCAGACCTTTATGACCGGCTCCCATCCAGTACGTTGATTATAGGATAGATTATCTCATTTTAAACATGTTTCTACCACAGATCGCAACCGAGGTAATATTCCCTTAATCATCTCCCACCAATCCACCGTTCAACTTTCGTACGCATTTAGGCAGCTCGAAACATCCAAATTCAGGACAATTATTTCGATGGTCAGTGATAGGTTTCTAACAAGTCAAATCAGCATGCTGATCTTGGCTCGTTTTAGGTGCTTGGAATAAGGTGAAAAATTACTAGCTGCTTTGATACCTGACCCAACACTTATCTAGAACCTTTTAGGGGAAAGGCAAGTTGTACGACCGTTGATGATAATCTCTCCCCGTTAATGCTTGCTTAGGTGGCAATGGATATCTTCGAGGCTCTCGCGTCTGGGATAGTTTGTACTACAACAACACTATGCGTAATCTCCGTCATATAACGATGCAGTGGTGCGGTGAGTTTTGGCGTCTGGATATCTGGAAGTTTGAAGAACTAAATTTTGCGATAGCGATGGGGAATGTTGTAATTCTCAACAACATGACGTGCGTCTAAATCATATTTCCGCAAGCCTCTTGCTGACTTATGGCCTTCCATTCGGTATTTAGTAATGATATGAATGTAAGGTGGACCCTAAACAACATCCACCCTCGCTAACCCAACCCTTGTTCAGCTTCACGGTGGCTGGGAGGGTACAAACCTCTTCGAGCTGAATTATGCATCTGTACCTTATTCTCACCGATCTGGGTCTTGTTCGAGCTGCGGGGGAGAGTCTGGGGATCAAGAACGTGAGTAGCTGATCTACGCTCTGAGGGCAAAGACTAACAATATCCACAGCGGGCACCTGGTTCCCCATCTGGTGGTGAGTTCGGTATATCAGTTTATTTGTAACTGGCCGCAAACATTGGGGCCGCAGGGCTGCTGGAGAAAAAGCAAGCAAATGGAGCGGGGCATCCGGACCTCAGTCAGTAGAACATTATTGGCTTTGCTACTAACATATGCTGAGCATCAAGTGTAGAAACGTATTCTACCGAAATTACATGATCAAGCAAGAAGAAAACGGCGGAGAATATATCGATTACAGACCCGTAAGTTAGCATAAGCTTGCTAGCGACCCAACAGCTAATGCTCCACGCCCCAGTACTTTACACGCGACGGGAGTCTCTCGAATAAAATCTGGCAGCTTGGGTGGGACAACCAGTCGCCAGCTGGTATCCGATACACCCACCTTTCACTTGAGAATCGAGGTAAATCAAACCTAATAAACCATGCACATACCACTTGCTAAGTCCAAACCTTATCAGTACCCATCACAGACTGGCAGAGCCACGAAAAAGTTGATTATTCCTTGAGTCCCGCCTATGGGGCAAATTCATTTTTGAATGATCCACATACATCGTAAGTTACTTCAGAGGGAAGCACGCTTCAAATGGTATAGCTTCGACCTTTAGGTTATTTTTGAAGGATGTTTCAGCTGCAGGAGGAATAACTGCGTACAATGGAATTGCCGGAAATACGTATTGTAGGGGAGATGTCGTTGTATGTAAACCAAGCTTCATCATGGTGGCCGATTCTGATTACCACGTAGCCTCGCGTAGCCGGTTATTATTTCGCTTCGTGAGTAGCTCCATTATCGTACTTGTTTTCTAAATTAACACCACTCAAATAGCGCGTCTCGGCGGTCATGCAACCCATTCTTTCCTAATGCAATCGACTATACTGCCTTCACACATGTCTTGGTGGGTATACCGCACAGCTCACTCATATGGTATCTCTAATAGAAGCTTCTCAGTTTGCATATGGCGTACTAGCGAGGGATGGTACTGTTTCCATTGCAGCTGAAGATCAGGCCCTGCTCAGAGACGTTGTAGCACTTAAAGCCAAAGATTCGAGCCTGAAAGTGTCGCTTGCTGGTACGTGTACGGATCAAGACTGCTCTATTTTGTACTAACCCACATATCAGTGGGTGGGTGGGGACTTGGTGGGGATGCTAGTAACATTGTCGCAATCGCAAGTAGCGCATCCGCTAGAACAAAGCTTGGGACCACCGGTGCAGCCCTCTGTTCAAGGTAGAAAAAGATCCTCGTGCGTAGTATCTTTAACTGATTGATTTCTTGTAGCTACGGGCTAGACGGGATTGACCTTGAATGGGCACCGGGTATCAGTGCTACACAGTGGAAGTAAGTTATTCCACTCCGTTTTCGACATCTTCCTGACCTGCGCTACGTAGCAATATTGTCCAGGCAGCTGCCACTGGTCTAGGATCGTATAAACTCTCGATATCGACTACTCACGCCTTTTGGTCGAGCTCGGGCATCAATACTGTTGCCTCAAACTTAGCCAAAGTCGTCGATTTTGCGAGTGTGATTAGCCACGACAATCCTGGCACAGTAGGCCTTCCCTTGTGTCTTCTTGCAATCTTCAGCACTCAATATTAACTCGGGCAGACTTTAGAATACATGAATGCTCTGCCTCGCATGTCAGCTACAGTGGCAGCTGTACACAAACTAGGATTCCCGCGATCCCAAATTATGATGGGGGTCCCATTTTATGGAAGATATGTGAAGAGTAAATTTAAGCTGCGCCTACTCAACCCGTTTTCTTAGATCTCGAAAGCTTACGGATACCACCTGCACGAGCGACGGCTGCTCCATTGCCTCTGGGGTGGGGCTTACTTCGCAGTGTATCGCGTCCCCTGGGCTCGGCCAAGGCACTTTCCCCTACTTCGGTATTAACTCCGAGACAGTCGACCTAGATACTACGGGAGACTCGGACGACCTAGCGAACTCGGCAGCTCGATTTATCACAGATTCAGGCTATATCATAGATTATGAGACCCCCGCCTCGGTTACGGAGAAAGCTCGTGCCGCGACAATGTTGTGTGCGGCTGGATTAGCGAGTAAGCACACGCTCCTGAGTCTATTTGATGTTTCTGATCATTTTGCACAAACAGTCTTTGCAATGGATCAAGACAACCGCAACTTTGATCTAACCAATGCCATATGGGGCGGAGGCGCACTATTGCCCTCCGCCGCCGAAATCGTGAGCACGCTGAAGGGTGAACCTCTGACCGCCGAGGGTCTTGTCAGCACGGATTTCTGGGTGGGTAGACCAGCATATGTGAATTTAACTATTTCAGCTGACTCGATACTTTAGGACCAAGCCGCAGACCAAATACTTGAGCATTACCCTAATTTATCTATGGAACTCAACTACCAAGTCATGATTCTGCTGGCTGTTCGTGCCTTGGACGCAATTGCTAGTAGTCTTTATGAATACCTCAAGAACAGCGCTCTGACAGAGGATTCATTCCAACTGTATAAGGTATGTCTCGTTCGCATTGATCGTATTACAACTTTCGACTTATTGTTTGTAGAAATGGGAAACAAAAGGTATAACATTTCGGCGGTGACCAAACACGTAGGGTACTGACTATTCGAACAAGCATTGAACTGGGCGTTAGCAAACGAGACCGGAAAGGGAAACGATTTCTGGCAGTGTTCGTGAGTCTGTTATGATTGTGTTTGCCCAGATTTGCTGAATATATTCGCCAACTTCCAAGATACACCGATTCGAACTATGCGCATGACACATGCCCAGGCGGCCACAATAATCCAGGAGCTGACGTGAACGATGTATACTGGCGTTTAACCGACGCTGGAGGGTTTTCCAGCTACCTCACCGATGCATTGGGCTTTGATACTTCTGAACTACTTATTGGGAACATATACGTTGGTCGCAACCGTAAGTCGTTGGGCTTCAGCTGTGATTGATCCTGTTTACTTATGCCCTCTGGTTAGCATCTTCATGCATTAGCTTCCCTTTGGCTCGCGAGATATCGTCAAATACGACCGCTGAAATGCCCAGCATTGGATTTGCTGACGCGGTGCCTGAAACTAACACAACGATTATTGAGAACTCATTTATATTCGAAGACGATGGCACCGGACGAGTTAGACGTCCTCCCACCGCAAACTCGTCTGCTTTGACCCCTCGGCACCACATCAACAGCATGCCAGCGTACGACCCATCCAAGAACTCGGAAGGCTTCTCTCCCTACGATCCGGACGAAAAATGTCGCACGCAATGGCACAATGTATTGCTTGTTGACGGCGACAAATTCTTCCCGAACGTTAAGGACGGAATCCAGGCATTTTTGGATCAGTACGACGAGTTCAAGCTTACGGCCGTTGGTGTCACCGGAACTTCGACAGGACAAAGTGTCGAATCTCTGGGCGTTGTCTTGTACATGGCTTTGACTACGTTGGTGTCTGGAAACGATACGTTGGCTTCCACTATGAGCTACAGTGAGTGCATATATGCCCTCAACTCTAACCAAGCTTAAATTATATTTCAATCACAGTCGAACAAGTGAAATATGACAAGGCGTTGCAAGATCAGTACAATGCTCTCGAGAGTAAGTAATA
>WSTH01001278.1:0-13589 GCA_019616345.1 Ceratobasidium sp. 395
TTTTTTGTTTCTCTTTCTTTTTTTGGTTCGTTGGGATTTGTGTGTCCCTCTTTAGTTTCTGTTTTAGTTTTTTGGTTTGGTGTTGAGTTGGGACGAGATGTGTGTTCTGTATTTTTTGTCGAATTAGATGGTTGGTTCACCCGAGAACAAAATGTATACTGGTCCCCGAAATGAAGATATGGGTGATATTGACTTGTATCAAACTTTTGAGCAATTGTTTCCTTTTCGCTTTGACCCTTTCCGTTCTGAAAGTACGTTTGAAGACGGAAAATGAAGGAAATGGCGTCTTGCAGCACCCTCAAATTTTTTGATACTTGCCTCTTGTCTGCTCCAGGACTGGAAACTTGAATCAGGATGCGTGGGAGAGCGTCACGTGAATGCGACCACTGTATGCTATGACTTGGATTTGGCTCGGATCTCTTTTCCGGCTTTCACGTCTCAAATCATGAAGACATCCTTTGCATCACACGTACCGGGTTTGATTCAAGCTCTCCTTGTTCTACCGTTAATCATTCCTGATATGTCATGCTGGTGACCTGCTTTATTTAACATCATGAGCGCGAGCAGCACTGATGTTCGCGCCGTTGCCTCGAATGGCAGGGCCTTCTCGACCACAATCGCTACTTTCCAGCACTGTCAGTATAACCAACATTATAAGTCTGGCGGATGGTATGTGTAGGGATGGAACAAAATACGTTTACTGACCCACGATCATCCTATGGTCATAACCTTGGTAGAAGGATATCGGTGATGAATAGCAAACTACGGTCAACTAGCCAATGCCATTATCTTGGGCTATACATGAGGTGGTCATTAGTAGTATAACGGTTTGCGACTTGCTTCAGAATGGTGGGCTTACACCAGCTTGCAGATAGGATAAAAATGGGATCTTTTCCAAACAAAAAACTTGTTCCGATCTGGCCGTCCCGGCGCACTTAGCTAACAGCTGCTAGGTCTAGAGGATCGTTGGCGCCCGTAGACTAATACGATGGTTACTCGGGCACCGGTCACCTATTAGCCATCACCGGTGGTCTTCCTAGGCACGGTTCTTAGCTACTCTTTTCTCCGAGCTCCAGCCAACCTTGTGCTCTAATTGCTTCTAATAAGCTTGGGCCTTTCTTTACAACTTGCTCACATGTGGAATCAAGCGTGCACTGCTACGATCTCAAACGTGGTCATTGGACATGCGAGCACCCACTCGTGTATTGAACATGGAATGAAGCGTCGTGTTCGGATGAGGTAATCAGCTGCATATATGCTAAATGCTGGCTCGACTCGCTGGGGGTATTCAGATACCATTTGGAGGTAATTAGGGACTTCCCAAACAAATGACTCCCGCTCTGCGCCATATGGTCTTGGACATTGCCATGTGCTGAATTGCTGCCGAGTGAGAGACTGCTCGTCTATCTAGGAGACTAGAAACTATAAAACTCAGCCTAGGATCAGCTGTATCTCATCGGTCAATCGGTTCAGTTTCGCTGATACTTCCTCTCCCATTCACCATGTATACCAAAACCATCCTCGTAAGCTCGTTTTTTGGAGCTACGTGTGTTCGCATACTAACACTTGATTAGACCTCTTTACTTTTCGTCGTATTGGCGATGGCCGCTCCGACAGAGCTTGAGGCCCGCCAGACTAGCTGCTCTGCCCTGCAGCTCGTCTTCCTAGCTGGAACTAATGAGTCTGGCTTGGGTCTTGCTGGTGGCCCACTTTCAACGTCTCTTAAATCGGCTGTCTCAGGGTATGCTCATTTGTATCCTATTCAGAGTCTTTCTTGAGCTCATGCTTTTGGACTTACAGAACCACTACGTATTCTGTTCCATATGATACTAGTGCTGAATACGGCTCGACTATCAAGGCCGGCGCAACTCTGACCACCAACTATCTAGTTGCTCAGGCTGCTCGATGCCCCAGCCAGCTCTTCGCCTTAGGAGGATATTCTAAAGGTGCCATGGTTGTTCACAGTACGTGGTCAGTTTCAGTACAAGTCCGATCCACTCATGACCTCCGTGAAGGCACTTCCCTTTCGACTGCGCTGAAGAACAAGGTTGTCGGAATCGTCGTCTTCGGTGACCCATACCGCAGCTCAAGCAACACTTGGCCCGTCACCTCACCCGTTGTCGATTCTGCTCCACGGGACGGAAGTACGACGTCGCAAAATGTTGCGTCGTTCTGTAATGCCGGTGACTTGTTCTGTGCTGGTGGAAGTAGCGTACCCGCTCACCTTGCTTATGGTACCGATGGAAGGTGAGCGAATATTACTCGACTTGGCATAAGCTGAAACCGATTCGACTCAGTACTACTGTCGCCGCAACGTTTCTCCGCAACAAGTACACTGCCCGTACCTGAAAGTATCTTGCAAGCGGCCTTGTTCCGTGGACTTCATCGTCGTCGAATCGGTTTGCTGCTGAATTTGCTCTGTGTCAAACGCCGAATATATGACTATTAGAGTGTTTATCAAACCCACGCGCACACGATACTACTGTTGTGTGAATGCTCCAGGGTGATAGCCCGCTCGCATTCAAAAGACTATCGTTGTATGTTATAAGCATCCAGGAAGCAAGGCGTATCGCCCGGCCACGGGCACTTCGGTGTAAATGGTGCGCATATAATATAGGTACCCGTAAGTTGTGGTCCTCGGCGCTAAATTCCTGCGACAACTGAGCCCAATTGAGGTACTGTGTACAAAGTATGAAAAAAAACTGAATTTCAGGCGCGCAAAAGTGATCGGGATCGTGTAAGACTCACCTGAGATCTAGGTGTGGCGCCAGTCCGGCACCTGAAATTCAGTGAATCCCCACTGAGTTTCAGACCCCTAGCTTATTGCACTTACAGTATCTGCAAACGGCTGTACCTGAAATACTTATCTGACACAAGGTAAACTTGACCTAAGATTCAAAACACGGACCCGAAGCTCAGGGGTTCCCCTTTCCACAGAGGGCACCAGTTGAGGCTCGGTTTTGCTATCGTAGAACCACCTATTAAACAACAGAGTGCCATGCTTGTGACCCGCTTTTATGCATAGGAAAACAATTGCGACTCGCTTGACGCCGTTAGCGCGAACAGCACCGCCGGATCCATTAGCGCCAGGCGACTAGTACGTGATGCTGATTTCCACACTGTTAACTCAAGCAGCAGGACTACTTTTTATAATCGTCATCGCTGTTTGTGAACACTTTCAGAGTACTCAACGTCATAATTTTTGTGGATGGTATGTGTAGGGGATGAAAAGAAATACGCTCACTGACCCGACATCGTATGTCGCGGTCGTGGTAGAAGGAGGTTGGTGATGAACAGCAAATTGTGGACATCCAGCTGATGCCTTCATCCCAGGTCACACATGAGGTAGCAATCAGTAGTATAATGGTTCGTACTTTACTTCAGAACGAGAGGTAGCTTTGAGGAACGGTGTATATCTAGCCCGTGCATGATGTCATTCGACATCTAGAAAAACACGGGTGCCTAGATGTTTCACGCCAGTTGGATATCAATGCTTGCAGCACTCATCCACTGTCAACTGGGGGATTTGGTGATGTATACCGCGGCAAGTTACATGGTGGTACCGAAGTCGCTATAAAAACTATGCGCCTGCAAGTTGGGACTTCTGACAGCGTTTGCAAGTCCCTTAAAGTGAGTTGTCTGTTAATATCATATTAATTCAATTCTGAGATTACTGCAGCATGCTGCTCGGGAGCTTTATGTCTGGTCGAAGTGTCGACATCCTCATGTTCTACCGCTAATTGGGCTTGTAGTATTTCGGGGCCTGATTGGCATGGTATCACAGTGGGTAGAACGCGGAAACTTGCGATCGTATCTTGAACAAAACCCAGATCAGGACCGGTTTCGAATGGTAAGCTGATTCGGCGATTATACATTTGTCTCATCGTCGCTGCCCTTTAGAGCGCGGATATATCTGCAGGCCTTGCTTATCTACACGAATGTGGTATCGTGCGTAATCTGAATCATATTGTAATACTTTCATGCTAATGCAATACTGGCTGGTTGAGAATACATAGGTGCATGGTGACCTCAAGGGAGTAAGTAGAGTACATTTCTACTCGTATACTTATATTTGTTGAATGCTCTAATATAGCTCAACATTCTTATTGATAATGATGGAAACCCTATGCTCACCGACTTTGGCAACGCTGTCTTGCAAGATTGTACCCTCAATTTCACCGCTACTACCCGCAGGACTCAGCTATCTTCGCGGTGGGCAGTAAGATGACTATCCGATGACCTCGTGTTCTATGGGATGACACAGTAACTTTAGGCACCCGAACTGCTCGATGATCGAGAAGGTGCGTACAGTAGGCCGGCTGATGTATACGCACTTGGGATGGTAAGCGCGTTTGATAACAAAAGCGGTTTGGTGCTTATGATGTGGTAACACTTAGACGATATTGGTGCGGAATTCAAACAAAGGATGCAATTGAACTATCTTGACTCGTATTTAAAGGAGACGTTTACCGGCCAAGTTCCATACCCCGATAAGTCAGAGCATAGAGTCATCATACTGGTCATGGTCCAGAAAGTACCCCCTGAACGGCCCGAAATACACATGCCGCCCGGCAACAGACGCGGAGACGCTTTATGGTCACTTCTATTACGATGCTGGGCAAATGAACCAGGAGAACGTCCCAATGCATCAGAGGTAGCTAAGACTGTAAGCGCTCGTTGTGGGGAAAAAGTTCAAACATGAGCTTAGTGGTTTGACTATATAGATCTATGAATTTGTGGGCCAGGTTAGTCCCCCAGCTTTAACGCCATACTATCCGCTTAGCTCGCCACTGCAGCATGAGGAGCTGCCCAGCTACCAGGTCCAGGCCTCCCCGCACCCGCATACCCCCCTGCCTTTTACTGCTGCCAACATCCCGCTCGAGCCGCCGCTTGTGGTCGACCCCGCTTTTGAAGACGCGAACATATTACATACTCTGGTGCAATTGCTCGCCCAGTCGAACCCAATTGGGCGCCCGATTCCTGCCCCAACGACGGCTAGCTCAGAATACGCGTTGCATGATATTGGCGCGCGTGTGTTCGGGATGCTCGTCGCGGGTGGAAAGCGAGTTCACGGCTTTGCGGCCCGTGCATGGGCGAATGCAGTTGGTGCTAGCCCTGGATGTGATGAGACTGTTGTAGCGATTGTCGCCGTGACGCGAGGTTCGCCTCCCGTGTTCGCGGTGAGATCTTCGTTCGAAGACCTTGATAGTGTTGGCTCTGATGCGCTTCGTGCATGTGCTCTTCTTTGCCTGGGTGTGCCTGGCTCTGAGCTTGTACTTGCTAAGCGCCTGGAAGAGGGTTGGTGGGGCGAGAACGTGCCAGGGCTAGGGCATGACGAGGGCCGGCGGCGCGCATGGGGGGTGTTTGTGGAGTTGGCAGCCGCGAACATTCTCGGCGCCGCTAAGGCCGCGGCCGAGCTCCAAAACTCCGAAGAAACTTCTCTGTGGCTATCACGAATGCCGCCCTGCCTACCAGTAAAATGGCCCCCTCCGGTAAAATACCAGCAGAACCTTAATGCCCGGCCCGAGCTGGTAGTAATGAAGGCCACCAAAATAGACACGCCGAGACTTAGACGAATCGGGACTGACCACTAGTGCTACAGTAGCAGGCTGTTAGCTGGTGATACTTGGTGCCTGGTAGCGTTTGTTAAATTAATTTCCATGATAAGCCCCTATCAGAAATTGGCCGAACCCGGGCCTATTGCATCTTATGTCAAGAACGCCATGCGCAGGATAAATAATCCACACTATTGAGTGGCACAAGATGCGAATACGCATCGGTCAATATCTTTGGCAACATACTAAGAGCCAGAAATTAGGATGAATAAGGACCCAACGGTAAAAGATACGATAAGGCAGTATAAAGCGAACGAGAAGCAGCCCAGGACGAGCCGCCAGTAGTGCCATCGATTGCGGAATGGTGGCAATTAAAATAGAGACGACGAACTGGAGACTGAACCATCACGAGTACAACACTTTCGACTGCGCTGAAAAACAAGGTTGTCGGAATCGTCGTCTTCGGTGACCCATACCGCAGCTCAAGTAACACTTGGCCCATCACCTCACCCGTCGTCGATTCTGCTCCACGAGATGGAAGTACGGCGTCGCAAACTGTTGCGTCGTTCTGTAACACCGGTGACTTAGAATTCTGTGCTGGTGGAAGTAACGTACCCGCTTACCTTGCTTATGGTACCGATGGAAGATGAGCAGGAAATCACTCCGCTCGCATAACAGAAACTGGAATCGGTTCAACCTAGTACTACTGTCGCCGCAACGTTTCTCCACAACAAGTACGCCGTCCGCGCTTGAAGTTAACCTTCAAGTGGCTTTTTGGATTCGTGGAAATACTGCACGTGATATGGTGCTCCTTCTGAGGTTCCGCCGGCGCTTGACCCGTTAGCCTTTGGGTTTGGTTAACGCGCTTGTATGTGCTCGGTCTATGACAAATTGTTCCTGGATCTCGCTGTCTGTGCCTGACTTTGTGACTCCCTAGACAAGAATGCTAGCCGGCTGTCTGAACTTGGGACACTACCGAAGAAAATGATCCACCGGCTGCTACAACCTTACCCGCGTTCGCTCTCACAACCTGCTTATTCGCACACCTGGTTGTAGCGAACGGCCTGCCGGTTTTCCGTAACTCAACTGGACTGCCTAGGCTAGGCGCTAAATGATACCCTACTGGGCGGGGCTGAACACGCCCAGGGCCCTGAGGAGTACGGTTGTTCTTAACCACCAATATAGGTACTCTGACTCTGAATGGACCCAGTGGTAAGAAAACCAAAACCCTCATTCCCGCAAATGGTACGCGCAGTGGAGGGAACAAAGCTGGTCATTAATGCTAACAATGATTTTGTTCGGCATGGTGGTTGTAACATTAACAAGGAGGTCAGTGCGGATGAACATGTGGCACATACCCGGTTAACTTCCTTGCTTTAGGTCGCAGATGAGATCGTCATTAGTAGTGCAATGGTCCGTACTTTAATCTGGAATGGAAAGGTTTTGTTAAGGAGAGAGGGTATGTTATAGCCAGTGCACGATATCATTCGACACCTCGGAAAACATGGGTGTCCAGACATTACACATCGCTTGGACGATAGCTCTTGTAGCGCACATCCACACTCGATCGGAGGGTTTGGCGACGTCTACCGCGGAAAGCTATATGACGCTACTAGAGTCGCAATAAAAACTCTTCGACTACAGGTTGGGACTTCCGACGACGTTTGCAAGTCGCTCAAAGTGAGTTGCTTCTTTAGGTATCAATTTGTCTTTCATCCCAAAGCTATTTAATTTACAGTATGCAGCTCATGAACTTTATATTTGGTCGAAATGTCGACACCCCAACGTTTTGCCGCTGGTTGGTCTCGTGGTATTCCGGGGTCAGATTGGAATGGTATCAGAGTGGATGGAGCGTGGAAATCTGCGGTTGTATCTTGAACACAACCCAGATCAGGACCGATTTCGAATGGTAAGCTGATTCGGCGATTATACATTTGTCTCATCGTCGCTGCCCTTCAGAGCGCGGATATATCTGCAGGCCTTGCTTATCTACACGAATGTGGCATTGTACGTAATTCGAATGGCATTATAATTTATCCGCGTCGATGAAGTCGTTAGTGACCGGGTTTTATAGGTACATGGTGACCTTAAAGCAGTAGGTTGAGCTATCTTTCTGCCTGCATGTGTTTACCAACCACTACAATATAGGCTAATATTCTCATCGATGACACCGGAGCTCCCGTGCTCACTGACTTTGGCAACGCCGTCCTGCAAGACTGCACCCTTAATTTCACTGCTACTACCCGCAAGACCCAGTGGTCTTCGCGATGGGCAGTAAGCCAACTATCTAATGCTTTATTGTTTCAGATTAACAAGGATTTTAGGCACCCGAGCTGCTGGATCAACGAGAAGGTACCTATAGTAAACCAGCCGATGTATATGCACTTGGCATGGTGAGTTTGCTTTGGTGATTGCAAAGTATTCATATTCATGACGCAGCAATACTTAGACGATATTGGTACGGAATATGTGATCAAATACGCGATCGAAGTATCTAACCCAAGTTTAAGGAAACGTTTACTGGCCAAGTTCCATACCCCGATAAGATAGAACCTAGAGTCATGATGCTGGTCATCGTCCAAAAAGAGCCCCCTGAACGGCCTGAAACTCACATACCACCTGGCACCAGGCGCGGAGATGCTTTATGGTCACTCTTGTTACGGTGCTGGGCAAACGAACCAGGAGAACGTCCTGGGGCAGCAGAGGTGGCCAAGATTGTAAGCACGAACCTCGAGGGGCGGTTCTGAGCGCAAGGTGATGTTGGTTCACTTGACAATAGATCCATGGGCTCAACCCCGCACTCGAAGATGTAAGCATACGAGCTCTAGCACCCACGAACCAGTCAACCAGCCCGAGTCAAAATGCCACCCCTAGTTCTGACATGACTGGTCAAATGACAACAACACCTAATCATCCACGCCCCGTTATGCCTTTCCAACCAGGCCGTAAACGCCTCGCTCGCCCTAATGCATCCCCCCAACCACCTCCCTTCAAAAAGCTGAAACGCGAGGGCCCGCCCCCAACATCGAGTCCGTACCTCAACGCCGGCAGGGTTCGACTGCCCATTGCACCCAAGCCGGGCGAAGATGACGATATGTGGATGTCACGTTGGCAGGCGCTTGAAGATCCAAAATGTATCTGGGCTCTAGGGCCCGTGCTCGCTCAGCTGACTGTCGGTCGTACTGGGCTCTTTCACTCTCCCTGGAATGCCCAACCAAATCCTGCGGCCCTGTCGGGAAGTGCGTTGCATAATATTAGCTCGTGTGTGCTCGAGGTACTCGTCGCGGGCAGAAAATATGTCGACGAGAGTGCGCTCCGCGCCTGGGCGGGCGTAATCGGTGCGAGTTCTGAGTGGACCGAGGTCGTCGTCGAGATTGTCGCTGCTACGAGAGGCCCACTCCCTATACCCGTGTCTGCCCCCTCGCCTGAAGACCTCAGCCGTATTGGCTCAGATGCACTCCGGGGATGTGCTCTTCTTTGTTTGGGCGTGCCTGGTTCGGAGCTCGTACTCGCCAAGCGGCTGGAGGAGCGTCGGTGGGGCGAAGTCATAGTTGGCGTCGCGGAGGGCTGGTATCGTGCGGGTGAGGTGTTTGTCAGTTTGGCGGCTGCGAACATTTCCGGTGCCGCTGGAGCCGCAGCCAGGCTCGGGGTTTCGATGGTGGCGCCTGGACCCAGTAATTCCGGCAGGATCTAGCATAGGGCTGTCCAGATATGAATATGGCTCGGTTAGATAACGAGATTATGAGTACGATACCGATAAGATTACTATCGAGTAAGGCTCACATGACCGATCAGTCGTCGGAGTAGATATGATTAAATAAGAATAAATGTGGATACTGGTACCGTATCTATCCATACTTAAACAATAAGTGAGACCATCCAAAATTGACGTCACGTTGCACTTGGGCCAGAGTGCCCAAGTGTCTTCGTTCGACGTCTACGCCCCCGTCTCTAACAATCGCACCTTCAACTCGATGCAACCTGACGCAGACTTGCTCAACGCTCTCGAAAAGCTGAAAGAAGCTGTCGAGCAGCTCCCTAAATCGACTCCAGAGGGAGTTGCAGACGGAATCGTGGGCCAAAACTTCGCTCACGAGCAGCTCAAGAATGTCGAAGGCAGTCTCTGGGAACTAGTTGACCGAGCATACACTCGGTGTTTCTCAATAACTCCTGGTTCGAATCAGAGCCCAGAAACCAACATACAGAGAGGGCGCTTTGGGATGGATCTTGTAATCGAGTTCTTTGATAGTCTCGCCCACAGCTCTCGGCTCAAAAGCAGCGATATATTTCTAGTTCAACTGAAACTACAACAACTCACAGAACTAGTGTATACTCGGTGAGTTGTCTGATTCCCAAGAGTGAGACCGTGTGATTGACTCACCTATAGCATTAAATCTCTCCCTCCGGATCCGCCTACTCGCCGAGATAAAGGGGCTGGAACCAAGAAAAATCAATGCCATGGCTCTGGCCCGGGCCACTCTAAACGCAAGCCGGCTAAAAGCATCGCTGTCGGCGTCGACGATTCTGAGAACGATGGTGATTACGAGCCCCCCAGCGACGATCCAGGGGATGATTCTGGGGACGATAGCGATGCATGGGCGACGGTATGTACATTTATTGACCCACACTCGTACATTATTCTCATCCTCTTTAGACCAGAGCGGATACCGCGGGCACCGAACCTGAACCAAAGTTCAAGCGCCGGGAGCGACCGGTAGGATTTGAGACACATATATTAGACAGAATATTAACTTAAGAGTCAAGGACTACAAGAGAAAAGGGAGCTCGGGAATCAAGACTAACCAACGACCCGCTAAGAAGAAGGTGTGTTTTGTACCTTTTGCCGTACAGATGTTAATAGTTGCGCTGACCTTCTGCTATGCAGCGTACCTGGTCAACTGACCACCGTATCGCCTCTGAAAGTTCTGACTTGGATGCCGACAGTGATGACCATATGCGTACGACAAATCAGACACGGAAAAAAAGTACTAAAGCAAAACAATGGGCGCTTGAATATTTCACGGAACCGATCCCCGAGCGGGATACCCGAGACCCCAAAAAGCGAGTATGGAAGTTTTACTGCAAGTATTGCTCGTAAGTACCTACTATCTAAGCTTGTATCTATGCATGTAACTTATAATACTCGTATTTTCAGTGCATTCCGTTGCATCAATCGCACCAAGGGATGCCTCAAGTTCGTCGACGAGACATCAAAGTTTCAGTCAAGTAATTTCACATCTCATATACGTGACTGCAAGAGTATTCCGCCCGAGCAGAAACAGGCCGCTACTTCGGAGCCACCAGCAAGTGATACGCGTATTAGGGACGTGCCTACCGGTCTCGGTGCCCTGTTTGCAACCCCCGATGCTATAACCGCGCCAGAAACCAAGTCCCTCGCTTACCACAAGTCCCGCTTTCGCTCCAGATTGATCCAGACCGTTATTCACGATAATTACCCACTAACATTTGGCGAGGGTCTGGGAATGATATCATTGTTTAATCTTGTCAACCCGGATATTGAACTTCCGTCCCACCAAACAATGCGTCGCGACCTGGACAAGCTATACGGCGCATTATCTAAGCGCGCATATGAGGTTATGAAGGTAAATACACGATTACCAAAGAGCAAGCTCTGTGTATGCTAAGCATTTCCCGTGCTATAGCGTCAACAGTCTCGTGTTTCAATCTCTGCAGATGCCTGGTCAAGCAAGAATTCGATTTATTCACTCGCTGGTCTTGTCACTTCATTCATCGACGACTCTTGGCACATTCACCACCTACCTATTGACCTGATCCATCTGGATGCCGAGCACGATGGCGCCTCGATGGGGAAGCGTGTTTTCAAGTCAGCTCGGCGCCGCGGCATAGGATCGAATCTCATTGCCAGCGTAACTGACAACGCATCGAACAACTCAACCATGAATGCAGCGATTGCTAAGCAATACGACGACGAGTTTGGATTGGACCTGAACGTCAAGAATATGTCTATCGGCTGCGTTTTACATGTGCTTCATCTGGTTTGTAGGCGAGTAACTAGAATATGTGCCGGTTGAACTACTCTAACATCCTAGTCTTCCTTTTGTATAGCGCTAGTCTAAGCGAGCTGCACGCCATGGAATCCTTGGATGACGAGGCAATCTTCGCCCTAGCAAAGTCTTTTGATCCCGAGGAGCCGTACGAGAAGAATCAAGACACTGCTGATGAGGAAGCGCGAATGAACCAGGAGTTTAACCCCAACTACAAGGGCAACCTACCACCAGAGGAGGCTAGCGAAGATTCCGATGGATTCAGTGACTTTGATACTAAACCAGCCGCCGGCAACAGAGCTTCAGCAACCACGGCTGGTGGTAGCGCTCAGGGTCCAAGTGGCAACAACACGACCAAGAAGGCTAGAGTACTAAACGTGCTTGAAAAAGTAAGTACATGTGTATACATTGCTCGATATATTCCTCAAGAAGCTTACGGTCATATACCAGATTCACGCAATTGCCGTGCACGCCACCGGTAGTCCAGCCCGTCGCAAAAAAATGCGGCAAATGGTTTGGACATTATGTGGGTCGCTTTTGGCGATTATCAAAAGCATGCCGGTTCGCTGGAACTCTGTACTTGCGGAGATCCGTCGTGCCTACACGTTGAAAAAGGTATTTATTTTCTGCTACAAACATTTATTTATCCTAACTCTTCTCTGTAGGCAATCAATCAATGGGTGGCGACTCTTGACGAAGGTCTGACCAGCAACGCACTGGCTGCAGCACGGGAGCGGAAGCAGCGGTGGGCGATTAGCGACAATGAATGGGACCTAGTCGCGTTGCTCATCAAACTCTTAGAGGTACGTACATAATTTGTAGTGCATATATGCGTAACTCACAAGCACTCACTCAGCCGTTTGAGCGCGCCAGCCTCTCTTTCTCCAAAAAGAATGCTGACGCAAGCCTTTGCGCTGTCCTGCCCACGTATGCGTACCTTCTCGATCAACTCGATCACACGGCAAAGCGCATCGCAATCGAGTGTCCCCACGACCCTTGTGGGATCAGTTCTGCCATAAATTCAGGCCGCGAGAAGCTTATTAAGTATATCAACATCGCCCAGGATAATCATCTTACCTTGCTCGCTATGAGTATGTGCGATGTTTCAGCACTAATAGTTACGTTTACTGACTTTAAGGCATGCTGCTAGTGTGTCATCCACAACTACGCCATACGACTTTTAGCAACACCGAGGTTTGGAACCGAGTATCTGAGCGGGGGCAAACAATATTAGAGCACGTATTCGAGACTTACTGTGCTGATTACGCCGAAGACGATCCCCCGCTTACCTCAGAGTCTCAACATACGGCGTCGGCTTCGCAGTCAGCGTCAACCGGTACCTGGATGAACCACTTGTACCAACAGACTCAGCAGCGTACGACCCAGTTCAAGGAGGAGCTACACGACTATTTGACCGACAGATACATTTTTGATCCCAAGGTTGATGAGGTACTCGATTGGTGGAGGGTATGAACTCGCTTTTATATATAATTATCACACTAAAACATCTTCTATTTTATGATTGAAGACCAACTCCAAGTCTTTACCAATAGTTGGTCGAGTTGCACGAGACGTTCTGTGCATTCCAGCGGCTAGCGTGTCAGTCGAGCGCTTGTTTTCTCAATGCCGATACGTCATGACCGACAACCGTATCATGGCGGTTGAAACCGCGCGTCGTATCGTTATGTGCCAGCAGTGGCTGAAGGCTGGTTTGGGGACTAATTTGCCGGATTTTATTGGCGGTGTTAACGAGTAAATACAGATAAAATAAGATTGGTATTGGATACGGCGAGTACAGATACGATAAGTTCGGGATACTCCGGCCCGGGTATCGTATTGGTATCGTAACCGGCGCTTATCTACTTAAGTGTAACGTATTCATATTTGGACAGCCCTAATCTAGCATAGATACACCTAGTCTGGGACGACCATGTGATCGAGTCCTTGAACCTGCAGTTCGGTGATTGTGGAGCTCTGGGCCGACGATGAATCCGCGGTCCACAGAGCA
>WSTH01001279.1:0-13580 GCA_019616345.1 Ceratobasidium sp. 395
TACCCAGTCAGATAGGATTGAAACAAACATGTCAGTCACCGGGCCTAATCGTCTCTGCCACGCTCTACGTGGGGTATCAACAGTCGAGCCTGAGCAAAGTCCTGGGCCCAAGTATGTAGCCTCTCCAGATATCGTTTCCAGTGTCTTCTTTCCGCGTTAGATGAGCTGTACTCCACTTCAGGCTCGAGTGCTTGGTCACCCCCGGGTCGTAATGCAAATTCAGAGCGCCCACTGTTTGGTTCGGCCTGTGGACCTTACCGTTCGTCCGGACCTTCGCTTCGCCTCTCCTAAGCCGGTAGTTTTTTACAGGCGATTGAGTCGTAAATGTTCTGATGCTAAACCGAAAGGCCTGTCGTGTGGTAACTTTACCGTTTGTCTGATGGCCAGCAGGTTTATGAGCAAACCCCCTCCTTCGGTGAAGCTATCACCAAAGCCGTAGCGCATTTTCATTGTCGAGTTACTCACCAGTGTCATCTTCATTACAATTGATTTACGAACCTGGGTTCTGACCCTGTTTATTAGGTAGTTGCCAGCGAAATTGGAGTCCAGTTCTTCTCAAGCTCTTGACAGCGCAACCGTCCGTTCGTTGTACGAGTGAAACTCTCCCCTTTTTATGCTATCCCCGATAGGGTTTTTTGTTCTACATAGCCGCAAATTCCTCGTTGATAGTGATGGCTTTGAGCGAACTGTAAATTGGAGCTGAAATTTATTGCCCGTACGTCCGATTCGTATCACTCCGATCCTGATAGCTCATTTATGCCTCTGTTTGCGCGTACCCGCAACTTAGGCGAGTGGTTTTAAGACGTATCCAACAAACAGCTTAAGTTCCGACTAAATGATTAGCCAACCGTACTGGTTCTTAGGCTCAAATGCACTTTTAGGTACCATAAGCCACGCTATGACTTGTTTTCAGCATATGTTCTCAACCCGTAATCCGTTCACTTCACCAGCTAGACCATCTACGAAGCACCCCCCCCCCCCTCATGATCACTTTCCACCGACGGGCATAGTGGTTGCACCGCATGTCCACGGGGACACCACGGCCGCCGGTACGCACCAATGTTAAGGCGTGCACCGTTGCTCCCACAACCTCTGTGGAGTGTTTGACGCGGCCAGGATGAGTTAGTCATAGGAGGTGCGTGGCGTGAAGAGTCATGGGAACACTGTCCACTTCTAACGCTCACCTTAGATTCGAGGTCCATTCATGGTGGAACCCAGGTGGAACCGATGGATCGGGGCGGGGCGGTGGGAGAGTTGTTTAATACACCATGCGCATACACTCAGATTTAGGCAGCCTCTCAACACGGGGTATGCATCACACGAGGTAGCCTGTAAGTGGACTACATAGCAGCATTAATCAGAATCACGCTAACAGCATATCTGGTCTGATTAAGCTGGGGCTATTCATGCAACGCGTAATATTTTTGTCTGCCCACAGATTTTAAGTCTTGTCTTCACTCTGCTGCTTTCATTCGGGGCATCTAAGTACTCCTAACCGGGCTATGCGGCTGACCCAAATCTATGGTCAACTGTCAACATCGAGCGACTCGTCTGGGCGAGAACGCCGCCAGATGTGTTGATATTGATGCAGGCGACGCCGGTCATTCAAGGCCACAGTTGGAGCCTCAAGGTTTAACCAACGTGGTACACTCATCCGCGATCGTAAAGAAGGATGTCAATAGGCTGTTTCCCCTGTTTCATTCACACTTCAGTCGAAACTTCTGATTACCACTATCGCGCTTCGATTAGTTCACTTATAATACCGAAATATGCCCCCGTGAATCACAACGCGGCCTTACTGGGCGAGTTCTATTGGATCGATTAGGTTGTGCAACAAATAGACATTAGATATCATGACCTACCCAGTATGATAGGTCCCGGAAAGTACTGTGGCTAAGTAGAAAACGCCAAATTGAAATATGAAAATGTGTTATCCGGTCATGTTATTTTGAGCTTCACAAAGTCTGATTTCATAAGCTTCAAAACGGCTTGAGCGTCTAGATAATCATGTAAGTGTCATAGGTATTGTGTAGCAAAGTGTCAAATATTAAGGTGGGACGAGTGTCTTTCAGTCCGGAAGTTGGCGCCAAGCGCTTATTCGGTAGCACTTACATCATCGTTACCGAGTTGCTACGTCTTGCACAGGCCTGTGTCCTTCTCACCCACCGTGGGCAGCAACAGCCCCCATCGTGTTTACGACAGAGTCCTTCGTTTCTGGCTTTGAAACTAGTCTAGATTGTCTTGTTTTCACTATGGGCAATACAGCATCGTCTTCTGGCAAACACTCCCAGAGCCACAACATTCGCGATGAGACGGTGGATTTCGGCCACTTGTCTCCCCAAGGCATCTATACAGGCCCACAGGATTGGAACCAGCAAGTTGTCGGGAAACTTATCGTAGACCGAAAGCTGGCTCCTTTTTATCGCCCGCTTGAGGACTATGAACCTGATTGGGATGACGAAACTATCCTGAGAAATCGAAAGGTTAAGCCGGGCGAGGAAGCGCTACCCCCTCCAGTAACGATGCAGGTCTTTGGACCGACTCCAACCTCTGGTAAAACCAGTACCAAAGGCAAAGGAGTTGCAGATCGACGTGAACCAGCGAAGATGGCCGAGGCAGAGGTTTATCGCGGCGCAACCGAATGCCCAATCTGCTTTATGGTTGGTTAAATTCTTTACTAACTATTTCGTTGTGCTAAAACCAGCGGTTTTATGAAATATTCTCAGTATTACCCACCTAATATCAATCGTTCTCGATGCTGCGACCAGGCTATATGTACGGAGTGCTTTGTCCAGATAAAACGCAGCGAACCTACGACTACCCATCTCGTAAGCGAGCCCGCTGCATGCCCTTATTGCGTCCAAGAGAACTTTGGGGTGACTTATGAGCCACCAAGCTGGAGGTCCGGTCTTGTTATGAACACTTCGGTTAGTCCGTAATTTCCTCACACTGGCCGTATATTCACGTAGTGGACCTCTTTATGCCACTCCGCGCCTATCTTGTTCTACAGAGCTCCTCTCGTCCGGAGCTCTCTCGTTTGACAGGTTCTGCTGTATCAAGCGGCTTAGCGGATTCCCAGGGCCATCTTACATCGGAGCGCACACGACGCAAGTCCGTACCGCATCAAGCAGGCGAAGTTGTTACTATTGACCTTATTCGACCTGACTGGGAGGCAAAACTCGAAGCTGTCCGAGCTGCGGTTACGAGACGTGCCAATCGACGCATTGTCATGAGACAGGTCGGAGATCGTCTAATCCCTGTCGGCATCACAAGTGGGCGGGTCGTTCCTGTTAACATGGCTGGGGGGGAAGTAGGAGATCCCAGTGGCGGGAGCGGCAGGCGAAGCCGGCGCCAACGTAATGGTGCCTCGGGAGAGCTGCCTATAGGTATGACTGGCCACGACCTTGAAGAGGTGAGGTTCTCGTTATGGTCGTTAGCTCATTCTACTGACAATCTCATTTACTCACCCGGTACTAGTTGATGATGATGGAAGCTATGCGATTGTCTTTGCTCGAACACGAGGCTCAGCAACAGCGCGAACGTGAGGCAGCTGCTCGGAATGCAGCTTCAAACCCTGGTGCCTCCTCTCCACCCCGGGGGACTTCGAATGCGTCACCAGATCCTGCTTCCCAACTGCCACGAGATGTTCTGCAAAGCCAGGCTGAAGACCCCGATTCGTCGCCCGCCATAGCTGTTACTGATGCCCCTCGTTCTGGTTCAAACACACCTTTGGATGTGAACCCATCTCGCGCTTCGCAGCCCGGTTCCGATAATTCGTCCGTGGTCTCGCCCCGTCCATCATTTGATACTTCACAGTCAGCACCATCACATCATCGCACTGGAAGTGGCCCCGTTCATGTTGCGTCTTCCCCGCTCAACAGTGCCGCAGCCCTGGCTATGGCTGTTGGCTTTCCCACCCCTCCGAACCAATTCGGTACTCCGTCTGAGCCGGCGGAACTGGTCCAACCAGGGTTTCCTCCCCGCACCCTGAATACATTATCTACCGTTGTTAGTGCTTCCAGTGTCCCCGCGGCCATCCTCGGGGCAGCTGCAATCGATCGATCAGCAACCAATACTAGCGCCGCCGGGGATCATGCACCTCTCCAAGAGGGCACGAACTCGAGCCAAGGTGAACTGTCGCCCGGTGTGCTGTCTTCAAGCGGCGCGGCGCCAAGTATCGAACAGCAACCCGAAAGCGCGCTCGTTGCGCCCGCCACCCCTCCGTTTGAAGCGGACGGTACGCCAAATACGGTTGGACAGTCCAATGAGCTCCCTTCAACCACACAGTCGCCTGCCTCTCCAGCTGTCCCTGCTTCAAAGCCAACTGTTGATTCTATAAGCTCGCTACCTAATCCCTTTGATTCGCCCGCCGTCCGGTTCACTGTGGATGATGTTTCTGCAAACTCCCCTCTGGTCTCTGTAGGCTCGGGAGTTGGGGGGCAGTCTTCGGCGAACTTTCTCAGTCCTGCTGCTCGCAGTATAACTGCTGACTCCATTATGTCCGAAGATAGCCATCGATACAAGGGGGATAGCTACGACATGCTACTGTCGTCACCGGAAACAGAGACAGACGAGCCCTTGATGTCTGGACCGCCCAACCTGGCGCGACTCGATACGATGGACTCGTTTTCTGCCCAAGCTAGCACCAGCGGTCCAACTGCGCCACAATAATTCCACAAGCCACGCGGACTTTTTCACTATTTTCTTAGTAGTTCGATCGTTTAAGTGTGCTTTCGCGCACGGTTTTAATGCGGTTGGTTTATTGGTGTCAGGCAGCTGCGCCTTCCCAAATGTCCTCCCCCCTCTCGTGTATCTATTAGATGCTTTTATGATGATGATGGTCTTTTGAAAATCAATAGCATTTGGCTAGTTCTTTCTTGGTAAACCGATCAACGATCCAAGTTCAAGAGTCCTCCAGGAACTAGCAGCAGACTACATTGGTCGGATAACGATTAAGCCAGAAGTTGCCTATGTTGGTCTTAAAATGCCACGCATTTGGTACTCGGGCACAATGGGATACATCAACCTATTACCCGATTCACCGAATCCATGGTTGGTGAGGCTCGGTTATGTGTTATGTTTACCCACGACCTCCCCTCACTAATTCAAGAAGTCATTGAACCGGTGGATACCTCACCCATTTCCAACTCGATTTATTTGGGAAGAGAGCCACTGTTCACTATTACTGCCGTTTCTTTGTTTCTTTACTGGCTAGCTGTTCAAGGCTTGTGGTTGAAACACGCAACACCAGAACGGATACGCTCGTTAGGCTAGCCTTAGCTAGGGCAGCTACGCGAGAGCCACTGTCATCACTGCCACATGAAGCACCATACAGGCCCTCAATTTGTGACTGCGGGACTTGGCGCGAGATAGGGATAATCCTTTAGGAGCATCATGTCCGCTGCGCGTAGCGCTACTCCCACGCGAGCAGTTTGCCTCGATCATAAGCTAGCGTCAACGAAAAGAAGTGTTATTCAAGTGGCTGGGATTAGGGTAGGCAACCCGCGCGGTTCGACCTGAATCAGACTCCTGGCGTTTGGTTGCCGCCGATGTGAACCACCCAAAAGGGGTGCGCCGTCTACGCTCATTCGGCGACTTTGATTGGTTGGCCAAACACGTGGTTCTCTCCGTTGTTGACATAGACGCATTTAGTCATGGGCAGTCCGCTACTCAAGAATCCTCTCGGGGCTCCGACCACACAGCTGATCGCCAGTCATTCGTTAGAGTTGAGAGATCGGGTCCTCGCAAGTGCCTACAAAAGCCGACTGGTCCGAACCGTTCGTCCACCATCCCCCGCAGATATCTCCTTGCTGGTTGAGGGCCTGGACATAGTAATGGTGAGTTACAGGATCGTCAATACTCGCGTCACAAGTACCAACAGTATTGGATATATAGTCTTTCCTCCCTTTCCATGTCAATTCGTGCTTCGCGCATTCCGAGGGAGACTCTCGTCATGTCAATAGCTATGAGTCCTACGAACCAGCACAACCAGCACAACCAGCGTCTACTCCCAGCCGCGTCTCCTCTAACTCCATGTCGGTTGGCTCTATTGCCTTCCAATATATACTCCCTGAGGAGAAGTGGGTTGATCCAGGTGCGTATTTCAGTGACTGGAGCGCATACAAACTTGCTCATTGCTTTATTTCAGCCCATTTGCCTTGTGGTCCCCAAGTAAACATGCCTCCCGACTGGAATCCGCACTTGCAATCGCTTGGAAGCTCTGCACCAT
This sequence comes from Ceratobasidium sp. 395, assembly GCA_019616345.1. Lineage (NCBI taxonomy): Eukaryota > Fungi > Basidiomycota > Agaricomycetes > Cantharellales > Ceratobasidiaceae > Ceratobasidium > Ceratobasidium sp. 395. Next base: position 6,230 of record WSTH01001279.1, read on the forward strand.
GCTCCAGCTACGACCCATTTGCCTACATGCAACCTCTTGAGTACGATGCTCGCCCAAACTGCGAGACATACTCTTCGCCGAGTACCACAGCCTCAGATCAAGAGCTTCCTTACCACATTGACACGTACCCTTCGAGCATTCCTCACAGCCTGCCTACTGCGCCTGTTGTGCCCAGCTCGAGCCGAGAAACTCCACTTGTGCATGCACGCTTACGAACCCGCAGGCCAAGCAAAGAAGCTCCTAGGGTATGTAGTCATGAGCTTCCATGGTGTGAGGTCAACTTGCTGACAGGAAATGTTTGTATCTTGGTGCAACAGACTGCTATCGATGACCGCAAATACACATGCGACTTCTGTCCAGTCCAAATGGCACGGCTTCATGATATCAACAGGCACATGCGTATACATAGTAAGTCTTGTAGCAGAATTACTTGAGGGCGAACGATTAACTAGGACGCTGGCAGCGGGTGTGCACCCTTACGCGTGTATCGGCTGCGGAGAGACGTTCCGTAGGACAGATGCGAGAACAAGACACTGGTGTAAGCAGCCTGAGTGCTTCACAATACACAGCACTAAAGAACCCGCGTCCAAGGTGAGCCGTGTCAGGAAGATGTATGAGCATCTTTTGCTGAGGCGAGAAGTCTAGACTCGTCGAAGGATTCCGACATCGTAGCCTTGTTTAATATAGCATCTCTGAAGGGGAATTTCGCTAGAACAATCAGGACCGTCTTGTGCCTTAGACTTACTTGGCTGAGTGTTGTAGTTTATAGTTTGTTTTCTTCCGTGTTTTTGTTTTTCTTCGTTCTCGAGTGCTAGTCCTTCGGTGTATCCTTACTACCATTTATAGATAACAGTATTGAACTATGTCCAGCTGCTGTTTCAGCTGGAGAGGAGCCTTCGCATCATATAGAAACATCGTATTGTATTAAACTCAAATGGTAACTTAGGGATTTTGATCCGGCGGTACGAATAGACGTTAATCGGCAATAAGCACGTGGTTTTGAGAAACACTTGGTAATGAAGTAGATTATGTCAATTAAGTTATGGTCACGCCAAAATCTACAAATCCTTCATCGTATTGCCTAGTCTATTTTGAGTTTCGAAGGGGGGTCTGCGCGTTGTCAAATCAGTTGAGCTCCTCTACTGAGACACAAGAAAACGTACCGATGAACGTGCCCTGCGTGCGCCCCAAGCAACAAAACGTGAGCTAAGGATGGAGACAGAAGACTACACTTAGACTAACCGAGATATACTTCAAGACTTCGTCTATGATTACAACCGGGAAGCTGATCAATAGAACAGCCTTCCACTCCGGCCAGTTTAGTGGCACGATTGAAAATAACGTCTGAAACCATTACACTCAGTGTGTGCTGCCTAGGTTGTGGGACAGGGACATACCGCGAAGAACGGAATGTATAGGATGGCAAAGTGAAGAGCCATGCTGAGGGTAATTGCCGCCACCAAGAACGGATTCTTCCAGATCGGCAAAGCCAGTAGACTTTCGTTTTCAGACAACGAGTTGGCGGCGTTGAACATTTCGACAGTCACGAGGATCGAGAGACTCATGGTCGTCGCACGCTTGGCCATTTCGTTACTGAACATGGCGCAGCCGATCTCCGGAAACAATGAAGAGCATTGATGGAAGTGCGTCTAGTGATCATCTATGCGCGTAAGGATGTGTCCTGGTTAAGGATAGTAGATGGACTGACCAGTTGATGGAACGAAATTTGGGGACCTCCCTCGTAGAAAACAAACCACCATGCGTAACCAAATACCGTGGCGACTCCAACATATATACCGATAATCAAATAGCGTATGAATAGCCACTTCCCTACAAGCGGTTCGCGGACGTTACGAGGCGGCATGCGCATGATAGTATGATCTGGGGGGTTGAATCCGAGAGCGGTAGCAGGAAGACTGTCTGTGACAAGATTGACCCAGAGAAGTTGGACGGGAATCAAAGCCTCGGGCATCCCTAAAAGGACAGTCAAGAATATGCTGTAGAGCTAGCTTAGTAGTTGTGTTTGATGTAAACCAGGCAGCGTACCTGACAACCTCGCCAATATTCGAAGAAACTATTTATGGAATGTTTAGCACGCAAAGAAACACATTGGTCGAGAGCTAACGCACTTAGGTATCGGATAAATTGCTTCGTATTATTGTAGATAAGCCGCCCCTCCTCGACAGCTTGTTCAATGGTAGCAAAATTGGAGTCCGCAAGGACCATATCGGCTGCTAGTTTGGCTACATCGGTTCCGCTCCCCATTGCAACACCAATATCAGCTTTCTTGAGGGCTGGGGCATCATTGACTATAATGGAGCGTGAATAACGGAGTATTAGGGCACCTGATCAAACTTACCACCGTCGCCAGTCATTGCAACCACAAGCCCCAAATCTTGCAGTAAATCAACCAGCTGGCTTTTGTGACCGGGCTCCGTTCGAGAAAACACGCTCGCTCGTTGAACCGCAAGAGTTTTCTCCTCGTGGCTTAGCTCGTCCAACTCTCGCCCCGTGTAGCTCTTGCCCGTCAGGTCTTCGTTTGGTTCAAAAATTCCAATCTGGCGGCATATAGCTTCGGCGGTCTTTTTGTTGTCCCCAGTAATACAAATAACCCGGATTCCAGCCGCTCGACAGTTAGCAATAGCGTTGCGGACCTCAGGGCGAGGAGGATCCAACATGCCAACTAACCCAACAAACACAAGATCCTGCTCAAACTGGGCATACTCTGCCGTAGACGATGCCCTATAGTGGGAGGCATCCGCATCCGCTTTATCTGCATACGCAAGTGCGAGCGTACGCAGGCCTTGGCTTCCAACGTCGGAAATTTTGTTGAATAATTCGTCCCGAAGAGCAGGGGAGAGAGGCTGTAACTTTCCGGCTATACGGATGAAGCGGCAACGTTCGATAACAGACTCAGGGGCACCTTTGACGAACAACGAGGCACTGGAAGCGGCTGGAGCGTTTGAACGAACTAGGACAGACATCATTTTTCGGTCACGCGAGAATTCGAACGTCATCAGCCGTTGGTATTGCCCTTCGTAGTAGTCGTTTACGGCTGTTGAGCGAGGCCGGGGAGTCAAAGAGCCAAGATTTTTTGTGAGCTCAGCACTAGGGGATCCAATCTTTTCGACGAGTACACGTAGGGCAGCTTCAGTAGGCTCTCCAACATTAATATAAGTCGCTTTTTCCTATGGGGAATGAGATGAGTGATGATACAGTGTTTCACGCTTCACATACCTCGTTATATACGATTTTCGCATCATTACATAGCGCACTGATCTCTGCAAGGCGGATGACTGCGTCGGTCTGCAGTTCAGGCCCACTTACGACCTGCCCTTTGAACGTGGAAATAGCGCCGGTAGGAGCAAATGTGGTGCCCTCGACGGTATACTCCATGGGCGACCCCGAGATGTTATCAATAACGAGGAACTAAAACGGCAAACGTAAGATTTAGACTATCAAAAAGTAGGAGGTACATACCCGAGCCACGCTCATCTGGCCTGTGGTCAAAGTGCCAGTCTTGTCAGAACAGATGACATTTGTGCAACCTAGAGTCTCAACACTCGGCAAATTGCGCACAATCGCGTTCTTTTGCGCCATCTTCTTGGTTCCAAGTGCAAGGCAAGCGGTAATTACGGCGGCGAGGCCTTCAGGTATGGCAGCCACTGCGAGGGCGACGGCAATCTTGAAATAGTAGACAGCTCCTTGCAGGGCGCTGTGATGTGAAGGATCCCAGAAGTGCCTGACATTAACGAGCCAAACCAGCACGCATATAACAGTGATAACCTTGGCAAGCATGTCGCCAAAGTCATCCAGCTTGCGCTTGAGCGGCGTCTTCTCCGAAATCTGTGAGGAAATAGAACGATGTATGTCTCCAATGGCGGTCCGTTCCCCGGTCTGAACTACAATTGCCTGTGCAGTTCCGTTGACTACTGTGGTTCCCTATAAGTTCATTAGAAAAGGTGGGTGCAGAATATGTTGACATATACTCACCGAAAATACCATGTTCGTCATGTCCTGTTTGACTGCACCAGCGTCACTAACCACTTCAACAGATTTGCCAACGCTCTCGCTTTCGCCGGTCAGAATTGCTTGGTCGATACGGAAGCTGCTCGAATTAATCGCAATGATACGACAATCAGCTGGGATTTTGTCGCCGACAGATATGGATACGATGTCGCCGGGGACCAGTTCGGTGGCATGGATTTTTGAAACACGACCATCTCGTAAAGCTTTGGCCTCGTCTGGAGAGTATTCTTTCAGAGCCTAAAGTAATGTATAATAAGTAAAGATATCACATAATCATACCGTCATACCCACATCTATCGCCCTTTCGGCCTTGGTTTCTTGAATTACGCCGACAGCCGCATTTGCTACCAGTATGAGAAGAATTACCGCGGGTTCGACAAAGGCCATAAATGGCCCAGAGTCAGATTCTTCGAAGAGGGCCAGAACGAATGAGACAACAGCAGAACCAAGTAGAATAAGCACTAGTTGGTCCTTGAATTGCTCAAGAATAAGCTCCCATAACGGAGTTGGCGGCTCTTCAGGAAGTTCTAGATGCAACAGTGTATGAGATGAATTGCGTCAGACGTATACACGTAGACATACCGTTTCTGCCATAACGCGCTGCGTGTTCATCTACCTGGTGTTTCGAAAGACCAGCATAGCGGTTGACAGAGAAGTGCCCAAGCACTTCGTCTGAAGTTTGAGTCCAAGCACCATTCATCCCCTGAGCACGCCATTAGTTGCTGTGCTATATAATGAACTGAAAACGTACTGCACAGATTTAGAATATGGGAGTCAGGTGCAAGCTAAGGCCGATTTTAAATGACAGCCTTCATGCGGCGTGTCCCAATCAACCACCGACACGTTACCCACATCGGTGATGACAAACCCTAACTTTAGCGCCAAAGCCACGTCAAGCCCAAACAAATGCCGCCAGCCCAACTTAGCATACTGGTCCAATACATATAAAGTACAGGTATAAATACACTACACAGAATCCCAGATATAGAAGTTAACTAGATTCTCGTAAACAAGCCTACGCTTTCCCAATAGCTCATCCAGTGAGCTACGTAGTCAGCACTCAAAGCGGGAATAGAGTTTAGCGTGGGACTTCGGCTTGCACAAACTGAGGTTTGAAGGCAAGGAGCACCCAACGCTTCCACTTCCTCTGAGAATACTTCACGGCTATCTCGGATCAGGGCGTCTGCTTGTGAGATAGAATCGAAGGTTGCCTGAATCGTAGTTGACGGGAAACGTTGGTGTACAGACACAGGGTCACAAGATGACGCGGCTTGCAATACCAGCTGGTTCCATCGATCAAGCGGCAGGAGCGATAGATCTTTCCCAGTAAGTGCTTCGGCTGCTCGAGCAAAGGCACGCATGATGCTCGACCATTGAACCGGCCGTGGGTGCACCACGTGTACAACCGGCGGGAAGTCTTTTGTAGGAGACTGGCACACTTCTAGTAGAGTCCTAGCCGCGGCATCAAGCGGTATCCATGAGACAGTCTATAATAAACTTTCAGTATTGATTCCTTGGAAGGAGCTACTGTGGAACTAACCCCGATGGCGTCCGGGAGATGGCCGATTGCAAGAGAAGATGCAACCAGAGAAGGCACCCAGTCGGTTTTGGACCATGCACCGCTCACGCCGTCCCCTGTTAATTGCCCAAGACGCGCGACGCAGGATTCTAGGCCAGCAGATCTTGCGATTTCAAGTAACTGGAGGAACTTTAGTGCCGGAAAGGCTCAGAAGGAGATTCGGGCATTTGGACCCACCTTCTCAGCGACGTGCTTGCTTTCCCCGTAGCCGAAACCAGCCAAAACGCTCGAGTCGTTGATATATTCTTCTGAATAAACCCGACCTGGGCGGCCGAGACCGACCGATGACACCGAGGAGGTAAAAATAAACCGAGGAGCACATTTTGAGGCAAGATCAACCAAATTGCGGGTGCCATGTATGCTCGGCTCAAACGATTTGAGATTCAGATTGAAATCAACCTGCCATGCGTTCTTAATAAGGTGTTAGATGGGCCGCTTCGGTCCTAGTGGACAACTGCATGACATACATGGATAATTGTTGTCGCAGAGTTTTGTATCTGCATTGCACAATTAGTTGATTCAGCAAACTGGTTAAGACGTGAAACTCACATCGCCATAACATTCTTCCGAGAGCCCCAGCTTGCTATCAAGCAAGTCAGCTTCCAGTAAGGTTAGTTTTGGGTGATCCAAAAGTTGCGCGTCGAGCTTCTTCTCCATAAATGACCGACGCTGACGCTGCATTGTTGATAGGGCACCAATCTTAGGAGCTCGATTAAGAGTCCACACTCGCTTGACCTTGTCGTCCCCAAGAAGCAAGGCCAGTATGTGCGACCCTAGCGCCCCCGTCGTACCAGTCAACACAACATTTTCCAGCGGTGACCAGTTGACATTTGTGGGATCGCGAGCGTTGATATGCAATCCCTCTGTGTACTTCTCGAGCATATCATCTATAGCCGTCGATGCGGTGTTGGTAGGATAACTAATGGAAGTTCCTTCTGAGTCCGAATCTCCTCCAAGTAATCCAAGCAAGTAGCTCGCCAGCTGGTTAATGCTTGGCTGCGCAAAAATAGTCCGCCGGGTTATGCTTTTCGATGCACTCTGGATCTCACGATCGGGAGAGGCAAGCATTCCCCCCTTGATGCTCCCCAACAGAAGAACAGCCGTTAAGCTGTATAAACCCGTTAGGTGCCATTGAACATAAGGATTGCGAACAAACTGCGGTGCACCTGTCAAGTCCTTGCTGGAATAGATCATCATAGATGTGTGGCTTCCTTTGTAGTAAGCGCTCTACACAGGAGGCGAGCCAGCATTCGATTGCATCATAGTCCCGCCAGGAAGTAAACGTCTCAGCTGAACATGGCAGGTGGCGTTCAAGCCGCGAGTACATCGTCGAAATTTCGTCCTTATACAGTTCAAGCGACGCGGCTCGGGCAACATTCCCTTTGGGTGTACGAGGTAGAGGTCGTTCCGGGTTGCAAAAAATAATGGCTTCCCTAGCAATTCGGGAGTGCGTCGACGCATCGCGGTTCGCTGTTTCGATAAACGACCTATAGCCAAGATTAAACTGAATATGTTGAGGCATAAGTTGGGCACATGCACTCACCAAATCTGGTCAATTACATGTTCCGAGTTTGCGTTGGGAGTAGAATCCAATTTAGAGTCTTCCAGCTCAACGATAGCCCCAATCTGATTTCGCTCTCGTCCGAACATGACGGTAGCCCGTACAAGTGGGCATTTGATTATTTCAGCCTCTATATGGTAGCATCAGCCAGCTTTTCTTCTCATTTCGCCGTGACTTTGATA